>BDUI01000075.1:220339-264083 GCA_002335545.1 Apodemus speciosus
CACACATCCATCCATCCATCCATCCATCCATCCATCCATCCATCCACCCACCCTCTTGTCCATTCACCTAGCCATTCATCCACCCACCCACCTACCCATCCATCCATCCATCCATCCATCCATCCATCCATCCATCCACCCACCCATCCATCCATCCATCCATGTATCTGTCTGAGAGAACTTTAGACATGCTAGCTATAAGGTTTCATTTACTAAGTGTCTGTCACACATTTCTTAACTCAAACCCAGGCCTCAGTTTCTTCAAATGTAACATTGTAAGATGTTCCTAACAGTCTAATATAAAGAATGCTGCTGTATCAACCATCCAGTCCCAAGAAATGTTCATTTTATGTCATGTTAACTACGGAGTCTTGAATGTGGGAGTTAGGGAGCAGTGTGCATGGAGGTCGGAGGGTAACCTGGGCTGTCTGTCCCAGCCTTCCACCTTGTTTGAGGCTGGCTCTCTTTGTCCTTTTCCCTTCCTGTGCCATGCTGACTGACCCTCCAGACTCTGGGGACTCTCATGTCTTGCGGCCAGTCGGTCACTGTGGGAGCACTGTGGGTTCGCATGTGCGCTTCCGTGCTGCGTCTCTGTGGGTGGGTTCTGAGTGCAGGGCCTCAGGCCTGAGCAGCGAGTCTCTTACTCACTGAACCGCATCCCCAGCCTAATGAAAACAATTTTCCTTTTTAAAAAGAACAGAATTCTGCGGCGAACGCCTCGACGCAGCGAGGAGAAACGACCACCATTCGAGGATTCGTCTTCGATCACGCTTTATTGAGGAGCCTCTTGGTTGAGGGGAGAGCAGGAAGCGAGGGGCCCCGAGGATAGGATGGCGGCTGCTTATATAGAGGGTAAGGGATACGCGGCTCACCAAGACAGGCTGCCACCGACTGCTGACACCAGAGGGCCGCGGGATTGGCCAGGGACAAGATTCACTCTGCGCATGCGCAAGGCGCAGGCCTTGCAAGCCATAGAGCAGTGCCATATATGGAGTTGTTTACCTCGATAACCAAGGGAGCGGGCGCCATCTTGTAATGGCGTCCACACTCGGCTCCCTGCAGAATTCACTCATTCTTCCCAGTCTTGGTTCAAATGCCACCTCCTCCAAAAAGCTTTTATATCTCTACCATCCAGTGCAGAAACCAGACCTGGCACCTTCCCGTCTCACTCCACTGAACCAGCAAAGACATTTTGTGAGTTTTATTTTTCCCTTATGTAGGGAAAAATCCCTAAATAACCATTCATTTATTCATTATTTCTGTAAGCATATGAACTATCACCTCAAATCCCACACTCATGTGCGGAGGGCGTGATCCCAGCAGTGCATCCAGTTGCTGACAGGTGCTTGGACCATGAAAGTTCTGACCTAATCAGTGTATCACCCCTCACCCCCATAGACCCATGACACAGCATTCTGAGGTGGGGGAGGGGAGGAGGTGGGTCCAAGTGCCCTGGAAACACACATCTTTCTTCTCCTTGACTCCTTCCTTGTGTCTCTGCTTTCCAGGAGCCAACAAGGACAGAGTGGCTGCCCAGCACACCCTTCAGCCTAGATGTTTGCTTCACTGGAGGCCCAGAAACAATGGAGCCAGCCTCCCAAACTGTCATCTCTGAGTCCATGAGTCACAGAAACCTTTCCCCCTTTTAAGTTGTTTCCTCAGGTATTTGTCCCGGCTGTGGAAAACCAGCATTTCATTCACCGGTATGACTGGAGTGCGTGCGGAGGACCATGTCTATCACAGCAGCCTGAGGCCCTGGAGAGATGGCTCTGTGGTTTAAAAGTGCCTGAGTTTGGGTCCCAGCACCATGCCAGGGGGCTCACAGCAGCCTGGAGATCAAAATCCCTGGTTCTGGCACCTATATGGACATGAACATACACATAAACGAAATAATAAAATGTCTTTTTAAAATGAAAGGGGTCAGCTTGGAAGGACCGTAGAGGAGGGCTGGACTGAGGAGAGGGTGAGGTTGGATGGAGGAGGAGGGACTGGGTTAGGGGTGGGGGATTTTTAATCTTCTGAATTTTGTATGTGTATAGAAGCTTTGTCTGCATGTCTGTGTGTGCACCGTGTGCATGCCCGGTGCCTGCAGAAGCCAGAAGAGATATCGGATGATGCCCTGGTGTTGGAGTTACAGATGGTTGTGAGCGGCCATGTGGGTCCTGGGAGTTGAACCTGGCCCTGTAAGGGAGGGATCAGCCAGTGCTCTTAATTGCTAAGCCATCGGTCTAACCCCAAGAGGAGTGGCTTCTGAGTGGCTGTGAAAGAATGAATAGAGAAGAAGTTAAGAACAACGGCAGGGGTGAGTTATGATTGTGAACCCCAGCCTGGGCCAGAGCTGTTCTCAGAAGCCTGCTGTAATATGACTGCCTGGCCCCTCCCACCTCTGCCCATGGGCAAGTCACTTAAGATCTACCCTGAAACAGAGAGGGGTGATGTGAGCCTCCTGAGGTGCCATGCACATAACTAGGATATGGTCTGTAAAGCGACACCTTCCACTGGACACCCCCTCCTGGGTCCCTCACTTAGAGAAGCCTCTTTGCGTTTAGGGAAAAAACAAACAAACTCCTGGCAGTGTAGCATTTGGGAGGCAGAGGCAGGAGGATCAGGAGTTAAGACCATCCTTGCTATATAGTAAGTATAAGGCCGGCCAGGGTACATGAGACTCTGTCTCAAATGTAAGACAACAAAACATCTTTGTTTCTAATAATTAGTTTAGGATTTACAATAACACTCCCTTACTTGTGATTTTATTTCTAACAGTTTTATTAAACTCTCTAATCAATTGCAATCTGAAAATATCAGATCAAAAATCCCAGAAATATATAATTCACAGGCTCCAAAAAATCATGCCATTCTGAGTAGCATGATGGATTCCTACCATCAGACTGTCCCACTCAGTGCTGTATTGTCCTCTCTCTCCAGAGTGTCCTGGAGTATGTGCTACTCTCCACGGTGGGCTTGGTAAGCACAGTAAATATGAGTGCTGTTAGATAGAGGATTCAGTGCTCTTCTTGGTTCCAGGTGTCTGACAGAAACTCAGTGTCTTTTCCTTTGTGAAAGTTACAAAGTTGCCAAGCGCAGAGCGTCAACAACACCCAGGAGACCACAAGGAGCGCTGCCTAGAGTCTGTTGGTAGTTCTGCCATTTCAGTTTTGTTCTGGGACAGGGTTGTGAATTACAGGGTTAGGTTGATTTGAACTGCATTTCTAATGTTTTGTGTGTCTAGAGAGGATTTGGGAAAGCTATAAACAATTTAGAGACAAGGAAGGGTTAATGAACTCGGTCGAGCCTTGCTGCCCTAGAAGGGGGTGCTCTGCTTTCTTGAAAGGCAGAAACAGAAGGTACCAGAGGATCTTCTGGGGACAGCACTGCCCAGTTAATGTCACAGGAAAGTCTGAAGTAAAGGTGGTGAGGGAAGCAGGTTTTGGAGTCGGGAAACCTGGGTTCTGCTTGGTTTGTGTGCTGGCTCTGTAAGACTCTGGGCTTTGTGTGCGCACTTGTAGAGTGGAGACCCTTTAATCCTCGGGACATCAGCCAGGGCCAGGCCTTCTCCAGCCTTCATTGAGAAGGCTAGCTCATAAGCCCTGCTGAGTGGGGCCTGGACCTGCTCACTCCTTCTGCAGGCAGGGCAGAAGTCTGGCCAAAAGGGACCAGTGACCACAGACTTGGGGCTTCTTTCCCAATACTGCGCATATCAAAGAAAACCCAGGGCTCCACTGAGAGTGGTCTGGAACCGCCACAGAACAATGGGTGTGCCATGTGGGGCCATTTGCAAGAGGAAGAGAGGAAGGCTGAATGAAGTCGAACACCAAGGCAGAAACCCAGCTGCTCGACTGTTTGCAGGAGGCCAGCCGAGCACCTCTTCCTGGCCTGGTTCCCTAGCCCATTCTTGCTACCAACTCTGTGTGTGTGTGTGTGTGTGTGTGTGTGTGTGTACTTGCATGTGTGTTCATGTGCATGTGGCATGTGGAGGTCTCTGACCTATAACATAGACTTGGACTTAGGCCTCCCTAGGGTTCCTCCCCCTAAACTTGTTTCTACTACAGGAGACAGACAGTGCCCTGCTACCTCAGGGTGAATGGGCAAACTGAAAGGCTGGGGCTTTGCAGCCCTGAGCAAGGCTCCTGGCTGGCGAGCCAGGCTCCGTTCCTGTGAGCTGCCGCTCTAACTAGGAAAAGTGTTTGTGCGGATTGCTGGGCAGAAGATCTCCAGAGATCAGAGCTGACTCTGCGGCTCCAAGGAAGCATGAAGGGCTGTCTCAGAAAACAACAGATCTTCCCCAAGTGTTTATTCCAGGAAGTTGGGAGATTTGTCAAGAGACCAAGCACGGTTTAAAAAGTGAAATCCGAAAGTTTAAAAGAAAGCGTGGATCTTTGGGGGAGGACTTAGGAGTTTGGAAGGACTGGAGAGAAACAAACAAACAAACAAACAAACAAACAAAAAAAGGATTAAATGTGTTCCCAGGTGAAAATGACACCGAGTAGAGTAACAGACTCATCTACCTCAGGACAGGTGCCATCTTTTCTAGAAGACCAGGCTTGTTGAGGAGGCTCCAGACACTGTAATCCTCCTCAGGAGAGCCTATGCTACTGACGCCCATAAAATCTGGGATCAGGGAGCAGGCTGCAAGTAGGTGTTTTCTGTGCTCTAACGTGTGCGCGATCCACAGGTGCGGGCAAAGTGGACTGAGAGCTGGCCCCCAGCGGCTTCTAAGCTCATCCAGGAGGGCCCAGGATATGGGCGCACTGGCTTGATAGGTCAAGCAGGAGGCGCTCTAGGCCCGTCTCCAGTTCCCCGCTGGCCCTCAGTCTCCTCCTCCCGGCATTGGGTTTGCAGTCCCGACCCTGAAGAAAACAGATCTTGGTGGAGACCTACGGAGTCGCTTTCCCCCAGGCTCTGAGGACGTCCCAGGCTCTTTCTTTCGCGCCGCCGCCTTCGGGCTGACTTGGAGGAAGTGATCTGCGTTCGGGGCGGGGAGCCCAGTGCGGGGCGCGTGAGGACCAGAGCGCGGATTGTCCTGACTGGCTGCGGAGATCCCTAGCGGGGTCCACGGCGGCTCGCCCGGGTGGAGGCAGGATCGGAGGGCTAGGGGCGCGGCGGCCACTCCGGGAGGTCGGGCGGCGAGCGTGACCTCACTGGGAGGGGCCAGCGCTCAGCCGGGGCGCGGAGCCCAGCGCGAAGAGCAAAGCGCGGAGCCGATAGCAGCGCTGAGATCACACACCGTGCCGGGATGGAGCGCTACAAAGGTGAGGGCGCTGGGCGCACCTACTTGCTCAGGGTCTCCCAGACATAGGTGACCAGGACGCACTGTCTATGCCCAAGGGACCGCAGCCCTAGAGAGGGCCACCGAGGAGTCACGAACAGGGCGGTGGGCTTCTAGGCGTAGAATGCGGCCCGCGCTGTTTGATATTCTTGGGCTCCTAGGACAGAGCTCTCAGCCTGGAGATCAAAGTGAGGCTTCTCACCTGTTGGAGAACCGAGGGTGTGTCCGGAGCCATTCCTTCACCCCCAGTTTGCCTCGGAGAAAAGATGTCTATAGTCGAGGGGGGCCCAAGTAAGGTCTCAACAGTAAGGGGTGCTGGGGGCATAGGGGCGAGTTGCAGGGTCCTTTCGATGGATGCTACCTTGTTGAGGGGCTTCTTGAGGTTCCCGGAAAAGCCTTTCCCGTGGCAAGAAAAACTAAAGTGGTGGGGTGGCGTGCTAGTCTGTTCTTGTCTAGGTCCGTCTCTCCACCACTTTGTAACCGTGCCTCGCCATGCCCTTTGCGGACCCTGCACCCCAAAGCTGCGTGTGGGTGTGGGTTAGGAGCCCAGTGGACTGCCCAGCAGGTGGAGCGCCTGTAGGCGTCCTGGCAGCGGAGCGAGCTTGGATTTGGCTCTGGCCAGGGATCTTGGCCAAACCACGGCGGGAGGGCCGGCCCGGATATGCCCGATGGGTTTTGGAGCCCTAAGGCTGGAGTCCAGAAGCCTCGGATAGTAGGTCCTTTGAAAAGGGGGTTCACGGTGCTGCTCCTGAAGAGGATATTTCGGTGCGCCCCTGCATGCCCCCCTCTGGGAAAAGTCTCTAATCACTCTTTTCAGGGGTTGTCTAGGCTAAACCTGCCAGGGAAAATTGTGCTTCTGTATTTATTTTCTCATGGGAGGGTGATAAGGCAAACGCTCAGGTTGCCAAGGAATCTCGCTCTCCCTCTATGGTTTCTTATTTATGAAACTCACATAAGGGACCTGTGCGGACAGGCTTTAGTTCCCTAAAGTAGTAACGTAGTCGTAGTAACGTCTTTTGACTTTTGCGCTTTCTCCTCCTCAGGATCTTCAGCGACTAGTGACTCACCTGTAAATGCAGGGTCTAGGCTCTGAAGTCAGCGGGGTGGGGGAGGAGCCCCAGGGGGAACCACTTAGCAAATTTCTTGTTTCTTTTAGTGACCTCTCGCGGGAGCCTCTCAACCCACGTTCAATCGGGAGGTCTTATGTTAGTTTTGATGGAATCTGGTCAGTTTGTGAGGGAATGGCTGAAGTTGCCCTCATGCAGCCTCGAACACTGGCGGCCACAGATCCTCTCTTGGTACAAGGGTAATGTGCTGCTGCTCCACCCTGGGCCTCCGCCCTTAGGGAGGGGATCTGGGGGCGAGGAGGGGGGCAGATTGGGGCCTTGAGTGTCTCCTCACTGGAAATACCGACTTCCAAGGTCGCTTCAGCTCCTTGGATTGTGAAGTTGAAGCAGATGTTGGCCCCAAATCGAGGATCCAAATTGCAAACTGCTTTGCCCAAGCAGCAAACTGGTTCAGGTTAGAGAACTGGCAACAGGTGGGCAGGAGAGCATCCAGGGTCTTCGAGCAGGTTTTTTGTGTTGTTTTTCAATTGTTCCTTGACAGGATAAAATCTGCTTAGTTTATCTTTCTGTCCTGGGAGCTGAAACGCTCCTCCTCTGCTGGGATCAGTTAGAGACTTCCAGCTACACGAAGGGAACTTGGTTTCGGGTCAGAGTGCTTGTGTTTTGGAAATGTGTGCCTTAAAAATCAGGGAGTGCACAGACTTGAGAATTACCTGGATTGCAAAAGAGAATCAACGTGGCCTCCTTCAGTTCCTCTCTGGAAACACGACTTCAAATCTCACTGATGTCATGCTGCTAATATCTGCTAATTTTCCTGGGAAGAATGTGGGGATCTTCTTGCCCCCCCCCCCCCCCCCCGGTGAGCTACATTCTCTGTTCTCAGGAGAGGCAGATGAGTCGCGCCTTGGGAACTCGCAGTGAATGCAAACTCTTGTCTGTGCAAAATGAATGTTAAACTGCACAATTGATAAACCAGGTTGCTCTTGCTTATCAGAGCCCGGGGCCTTTGCAATTTTGTAAGGTAGCTTAGTGTCAGAGAACTTGCCTGGCATGTGCAGGCCCTGGGTTTGATCTTCAATGCACCCCACCCCCGCCACCACCAAATACTTTAAAGGTTAAGACTGAGTAGTTGCAGAATAAGTAGATATAGTGGTTTAAATGATAAAGTTGAACAGAAAAAAAAAACAAGATTTGTCTGGGCTTTTGTAAAATAGATCAGAGAAAACTCTTATGGCACCTGACGTAGTTTTAATTTTAAATACTTTCATATTCCCAATTTTAAGTGTTCTTCCTTACACAGGTAGAGTTGCTCATTCTTGTCTTCAGAATCCAAAAGTGTTGTCCCTAATTTGAAAGGCTTAGAAAACTGCCATGGGGGTGGGGGTGAGGGGGACAACAAATGCTTTCCATGGCGCTTGCCTCTCTGTTATCCTCTGTCCATCCTCCCCATGGCCTCTCTGTTATCCTCTGTCCATCCTCCCCATGGCCTCTCTGTTATCCTCTGTCCATCCTCCCTATGGCCTCTCTGTTATCCTCTGTCCATCCTCCCCATGGTCGTATTTTTAGGCTCTGGGCTAATGGTCTCGAGGGAGCTGAGGATGGCTGAAACATCTAATATTGAAAACCAGCCGCAATTTTCTTCCAGTCTTCTCCAACTCTCTTTGCTAGATCACCATGGCTTTCTCAATCAAAACCCAAAGGGTGTGGGGAGTAGGTGAGGCTCCCTTCTCAGAGGGATGGAGCTTGTCTGGAAAAAGTTACAAAGTGTTGGTAAAGTTGCTATGCCTCGCATGTGAATCTCTTTGGCACTGTATAAGCAGTAAGACCCTTACAAGTGTCCAGGATTCTGTGCCAAGTCCTACAGGGTGCCTTGAAAAGATTCCCATCCTTGAGTGTGTATATATTTATGACTCTCTGAAGAGCATCCTGTATCACTGTGCGTGAGCCCATTGGCTGACCTCATCCCATGCGGTCAAGGATCCTGGTTCCTCTTGCTCTCCCAGCTGGTGAATGGGTCCAGGGCCAAGTGACTGACCTACTATCTGTGGATTACACTTGGCACATCACGCCGAAGCTTCCTGAAGTTGCATCACTCTTGGATCCTAACTGGCCTGGATGAAATATACACACTTCATTTTAGATGGGCGTAATGGGTGGTGGGGTAAAACCTTCTCCTGTAGCCTTTGGTTTTTCGGTCTGACCACCACTTCCTTGGGTAGCTTTATAGTGCAGGAGGTCGAGGGGAGAGTGGTGAGATTTTGTCCAGAAAACAACATGGTCAGGAAAGGAATCTTGTTGGGGGAATCTTAATAGCTATGGTCAGGGAAGTTCTAAAATGAAAAGACAAATAATCAAGGGAAATAAAGTAGATGGATAACTTAATCATGTCCCTTTGGAATTCTTTCTCTATGCCTAAGAGCTCAGCCCTTTACCTGTTGGTGTCTGACCCTGGTGACTTGACCTCAGCTGTATGCAGAACCATAAATGTGTGTGGCCCGGGAAGACAGGGATGCTCAGACCAATTAGACATTCCCATTTAACGTATAGGGATAGGCGAGGCACTACAGTTCTCAAAGGCCTCCAGGTGACTCTAATGTGACCCAAGATTGAGAAGCATATTTACTTTTAAAAAAATGAAACATCAAAATAGAAAACTAGAGGAGTAGGCTGGGGCTGGGGCTGGGGCTGGGGAGATGGCTCGGTTGGTAAGTGCTTGCCATGCCAGCAAAAGGACCTGAGTTCAAGACCCCAGCACCAGTGTGAGGAGCCAGATATGGCAGTGTGTGCTGGCTAGCCACTGTACCTGAATTGGCAAGGTCCAAATCCCCATGGGACAAATTTCTAATTTCTAAAAATGTAAGGTAGAGAGCAATTGAAGAAGATTGCATGCCTTTGCCCCACACGCATGTACGTGCACACATGAAAAGTCCACTTCCTCCTCAGAAGAACTGCTCTCAGAGGTACCCAGATCTGATGGTGCTCAAGTCCTTAAAGTGATACAGGATTTGCATATGGGGCACAATGTCGTCCCAACTGCTTTACCTCACCTCTAGATTACAGTGTGTATAGTTTCTGTATTGTAATGTTTAAGGAACAATGGCAAAGAAACCAGTACACATTTAATGCCATTGTAACTTTTGCAGGCTGAACTTTACAGTATACATCATCAAAGACATAGCATTCCCTTATGTCACCCCTATACTGTGGATCTGCAGTTGGCTCACTCTGAGACCAGAGAACCTATGGCTACAGAAGGCCAACCAGAATTCAATACACATCCTCCACCTGAAAACTGCAAGCAATAACAGAAACACTGTGCATGCTCTCTCCATATTCCATCGTATCTTGTGATCTCTGCAGAAATCTGATGTGATTCACCTTTAGCTATTGTAGGCTCTGAACGGATGCGTGAGAACACTGTTTTAAAACAATGTCTCCATGCCGTGCAGCCCCAAAGCTCTGCGTTTGCTCATTGTACTTGACCCTGGGCACCACTGACTTTGAAGCTCTTTGTGTGGGAGCCTGGCAGCAAAATGGTTTAAAGCAGAAAAAACATGGGAGAGGTCATGTTGGCGCTGAAGTGCAGGAGCCAGGACTTCTGCTTTGGGCCCTTTCTCTCTCCTGACAGGGTAAGAGCTCTGGGAACTGGGCTGCTTCCAGCACAATTAAAGGGCCAGGCTGGGCCAGGGAGCTTCAAAGCTGAGAAAGCGTGTGGGTTCTCCTCTAAACCCCTTTAATGACAGGAAATGCTCCCTGTTCTTCATGGGGGGAAGGTGCCTCCCAAGCTAGGAGAAGGGCACTGTGGCTGCCACAGAGAGGAAGGCATGGTGGCATGCAGAACACAGAAGCCCAGAAACCTAGTAACCTACAAGGCGTGCCTCCTTGGGCTAGCCACTGAACTTACAGGTCTCAGTTTCCCCACCTAGAAAACAGCTGTCGTGCGTCCCTTCTGTGACCTCTCAACCACTGTCTTGGCTTACTTCTTTGTGGTCACTGAGGACTCTTCAGCGGGAGAATGTATTTGGGAAGAGAGTAGGGTGAGGGGGGTGGGGCTGCCAGCAAGGATCAGTTTAGGGTTGTGATTCTTATAAATAAAACTGATTTCCTGTGGAGAGAGATGGGGAGTCACAGACTTAGTGGGGAAGAGAATGTTATCAAGTATGGAAGGAATTCATTCTTTGAAGGACTTGGATGTCACTATGTCTCCAAAGATTGTTAAGGACAGTGCCAGAGTCTGAAATAGGAGATGAATCAGACCCGTTTGAGAGCCAGAGCCACTGAGGCCAAGGAGGGCAAGCGACCGCTCACAGGGTCGGCGACAGGATATGGAAAGCTGAGTTTTTAAAAGGAGAATTCCTGCTGAAGAATTCATCTAGAAAAAATCCTGGAAGTAATGTCCTGATCTTGTGAGTGTCTTTATGCCAGGAAGGGGTTAGCTACTTAGCGTAACTCCCTCCATCTTCAGGACCCAGCCCAATGTCTGCCTTCCATTAGCCACCACAGCTTCCCGGGTCCCTTACTACTTTAGGTAGGGCCACATCAATGTATGACACACAGTAGACATGCAACAAATGTCCTGAGTTAATGTTATCCATCTTATAATTATATGCAGATTTATTATCCATGGTAGACTATACTCTGTCATGATAGGGACTTTATGTCTGCCTCCAGAGTGACCAGCCCGTGGCTCTTTATCAGGCACATAGTAAGAACAAATGAACTGACCATGAGTGTCTCCTGGATAGAGAGCACTTGTGTCCTGCTTCTCAAGAGCAGACCCAGTTCACAAAGGAGATGAGGTGAAATCTTTGAGCTCAGTTCCAGAAGAGAGGAAGTGAGGAAGGGAGAGAGGAAGGAAGGAAGGGAGGGAGGAAGGAAGGAAGGAAGAGAGGAAGGAAGAGAGGAAGGAAGAGAGGAAGAGCGAGCCCCTGGCTGCCCCTAGCTGCAGTCTTGAGCGCTTTCTCTGTCTGTTCCAGCACAGGGCTGTTGCTGTCTGGTGGTGCAGAGAAGAATCCTGCAGGTCTCTGCTTGTGAGTATGAGCCTGTCTGTGCCCTCTGCAGCAGCTCACTGACCTCCAGGCTCCCCTGGGTACAAACCTGTGCCATGGATGGAGGGGTTAGGGGGATACCATGGAGCCGGGCTCCAGCCTGGGCACACAGGGGCTGGAGCTTCTAATATACCTTTTGCTACTAACATGCTGCGTGACCTTGGGCAAGTCAATTAATCCCTCTGGGCCTTGTTTCTGTATGAGCAAGCTACTGATCACTAACCCGCTCCCAGGCACCCTGGTGGAATAACCCAGGAACCACTGGTAAATCCTTCCCTGAGGGTGATGTCTCCTTCAGTCAGGAGAACAGATAAGAGTCATGCCTGTGATGAGCTTCCGCCCATGCGGTGTATGTGTGTGAGCCCTCAATTAAGTGAGGCTCCAACTATGTGCATCCTTTGTAAAGTTTCAGAGTTAGGAGTCCTCAGGCCAAGTGCTTACTTCCTAAGACACTGTGTACATGGTCTGTGCCAGCTGGAAAGACAGACAGGACTGCTGGCTCAGCCTTGATCCTGGTCCTTCTGATTCTCTCTGATAACTCAGTAAGTTTATATAGGAGTTTTGAGCCTTTTGCTGATGTTTTGTCCATGGGTTCTCATTTTCTCTCCATGTAATCTACAAATGAACTAAGCAAAAACTCTGCCAAGTGGAAGGTATGGAGAAAAATGCACAGACATGTGGAAGGAGCTGGCCTCACCCTGCATGCATTGCTCCAGACTGGGGTGGACAGAGTGGCACAGGGCACCTGAGAGACCTGAGTTTGCAGGGAATGCCAGCCCCAGCAGACTGCAACAAAGCCTTCTGTTAAAGCCGGCTGTTAGCTGGACAGAGTACGCAGTTGGAAGGAATCCCATGGGGCAATGTGGCTTTCCCAAGTCAAACAACCTGCCATTCTGGTTTGCCTGAGATTTCTTGGTTTCGCCTCCTGGAAGGAAGCTACCTGCCAGGAGACCCCTTAGCCCAGGGAAAACAGGTGGCCTCACCCTTTTGCCAAACTTCAGCTCTCTCTGAATCATTGCAGCAAAGGTGAGCTGGTGTTTAGTTCTATAGCAAGAAAGTGAAAGTCTGAGACTAAAAGTGGCTGCAACTGTCCTCTGATGGTGTGCAGGGTGCTGAGAAAGGAGGCTCTGGAGCCTACACTGTTCAGTTTGCTCACACAGCCTTTTAGAAAAGGCCAGGCTACCTACGGAGAAAGTGAATCTGTTCTGTAGTTGACAGCGCTGCTCTGGGGATGGGGTGGTCCATGATAGGACACGATATCAGCAACAGGTATTACAGAATGGTAGAAATGGCCAGCCTCCTTCCTGGGATTGGACAGCTCTGGGTACTATGCAGGTAACAGGCCAGGTTTATTTTCCTCAGTATATAAATCAGACCTTGATAAAACTGCCTTTTAGAAATACTTTGCAGGCCCTTGAGTATCCTCATTTGTGGCCCATGTCTGTCTTGACAATGTATCTCTCTATGATGTTTTCTGTTTACTTTGCTACAAATCAATTTGCTACTTTTGTAAACAGTGTKTGACTGAGGATGAACTGAACACATTGAGCTGCTGGGGCTAGAGCAGGATTGTGGTTTGAAGCAAAAAAGACCCAACATTGAGTGCATCCTAAGAAGTGGAGACTTCTAGAAAACATCTGATGATACAAAATTTCCTCTCATTAGGATGTCAGTAGTTCTCCTAAATGCCAAACAGCAGGTGAGCCCAAGAGGACCCTGGGTAAGGAAGCCCTGGTCATCCACCCTGCATGCTTGGCTACTAGCCACATGTGGCTTCACCATGGTGACTGTGGCAATATTTCTGTAAGTCTTTGCACTGAGAAGGCTACTGAACTGTAATGGTCCATCCAGGCTGCGCCATGGTCCAGTCTTTGTTGTCTTTCTGACATTGCCAGTTCTGCTGACAAGTATTAGGCCAGGATTTATTTGAAGGGAGAGAAAGCCATGGTATGATGAGATAGAAGGGCAGAGCCTGCTCAGTCCCAGATGAGGTAAAGGATGTCACCAGGCAGGGCAGAGCCTTGTGATGCAGGGGCTAAATTATTAGTCTTCACCATACATATCTGGTTGTTTCCTTTTCTAAATCAAGCATGTTGAATCGGCCTGGTTTGTGTGTGTGTTGGGGGGGGGGTGAATTTCATTGGTTTTATACCCTAGGCTGGCTGGGGTCAATTTTTACCCCTTCATTAAGTACATCCATGAGACATTTATCCAGAGGACCACGTGGACATGATCTGGAGAATGTCACACAGATATCTCTCCTTAAACACTGGCGTGTTCAGACCACCAGACATCCCCAGAGGCAGTTCTGGTCTGCCCCCTGGACATCCTAGCAGATTTAGACAACAGTCGGGAGAGTGCTTTTTCTATTCCTTCTTGGATTTGTTGTCCAGGTGGGCATTGCAGTGAACAAAACTTTTGGACCTAGTCCTGGTGAGACTTCCCTTGAAGCAGAGTCAGGTCTGGCTATGGCTTGTCCCCCTGAGAAAGATCAAGTTTGGGGAAGCCCTGGAGTCCACATCTGGTTTGTACAAAACCTGGAGGGTTACTGTGGATAAAGGGGTGCCTGGGAGAACAGGGGTAAGGGGATTCCAGCTAGCGCTTCACCTGCCTGCAGGTCTCAGGGTTATCTGCTCACTCTGACGTCCTCTAGGTCAGGGGAACCGTCAGCCATCCTTCCTGTTAGACTAGCAAGCTGGCCTCTTGCCATTTCCTCCCATCTTTCACTCCCTTTTTTGTGCCCCCCCCCCAGTCCTCATACAACAGGATTTATTCATGTTAACTGTATTCAAGTTCCAGATGGGGGCAGAGAAAGAGATTGGGTTGAATGAGCTTATTGTCTGAAGGTTTCACTGGCTTCTTTTATTTAATACCCACAGTCCTAGAACATATTGAGCTGATTTACTGAATTTCAAATGTGGTCTCTTGGAAGGGACTCTGCTAGGACGCTTGGCATCCTTGCCTGCAGGGCCGGGAAATGTTGGGTGGTAAGCTTGCCTGGGGCATCTCAACTTTGTCTTTGCAGTCTTGGTCCTTCCTGTGGCAAATATCCTCAGAATCCCAGACTCTAGACACTGCAGACGGTCTGTTCCCTTCAGTCCTTTGATCTGAGTTTTGTGGCATTCCCAACTGATGTGCTTTTGAGTTGAGAGAGAGAGAGAGAGAGAGAGAGAGAGAGAGAGAGAGAGAGAGAGAGAGAAGCGTATAGGGCCTTCAGCTTAGCTGTTGTGTGTTAGTTTTTACTGCTAACATGGCACAACCTAGAGTCACCTGGCTAGTCATAACCTCCATTGGGTTGTTTAGATCAGATTGGCCTGTGGCTGTGGCTGTGTCCTGGTTAATGATTGACAGGCAAGGGCCCAGTGGTGGGAGGTGCCATCCCTAGGCATATGAGCCTGGACTGTGTAAGAAATAGAGCTGAGATCTGCAAGTGAGGGGGACAGCATTTTAGTGCTTCTCTGTGGTTCCTGCCCTGATGCCCCTCAGTGACGAACAGTGCATACAAATACAGGTTTAGGGTGCTCCAGGAGGGATCTGTTAGGGGAATGTAAGACCAAACTGGTTTTGGCAGCTCCTCCTCTCTCTTCTAAAATTATATTTTCTTACTCTCCTCTCTGAGCTGTCCCCTACTTTCTTTCTCTCTTTTCTTTAAATTCTATTTAACAAATAATATAATAGAAAATAAAAAATAAATGAAAGGCTTTACTTAGTATTATTGCGAGAGAAGCAGAGACAGAGACACATGCAGACACACAGAGAGAAACAGAGACATAGGAGGAGATGGGGCACAAGTATGCCACAATATATATATGGAGGTCAGAGGACAGCTTTGCGGATTTGGGTCTTCCTTCCACCTCCATGTGTGTCCTGCCCGGGGATAACACTTGGGTTGTCAGGTTTGCCTGGTGGGTACCTTTGCCTGCCCCAGCTGGTCTCTTGTATGCCGTCTTTATTCAGAGATGGAACTTGAGTTCAGAAAGTGCATTTCCCTCTGAGCAACTGAAACCAAAAAGACCCAGAGAAGAGACAACTCTCTACCTTCTGCCCCCAAATCTCTGGTAGCTACAGTCTCTCCTTTAGAGTAGCTATAGCTGGAGTTTCAGGTTTCCACAGAGGAAACTGGCAATTGCAGGCAGAAGGACCAGGGCTTAATCTCTCCATTTCCCTCTTGGGAAATGGAGGACCAAAGAAAAGGACTACTCTGGGAATATTCTACTTACTAAGTGAATGAACCTCCATCTAGCTTACCATAGGTTAGTGCATCATGACTAGAAGTGTTCTGCCCCTGCCCCTGCCTGCCCCTGTCCCTCCCTCCTCCTCCCCACTTTAGTAGTAATGTGATTGCAGTCTCAGCCTGTGCACAGCTCCCCCTCCCCCTCCCCCAGTGAGTGTCAGAGGGGGGAGTTGGCACATGGCGGGGGAGGGGGAGCATGAGAACGCTGCATTGTTTGGATAAAAGTTCCAAACATGAAGGCTCAACAGAGACTAAAATAATTTTTCCCATTGACCTCCTGACTTCCCAGCAGGCAAGCGCCCATCTCTGTCACGTGATGCTGGTTGGTGTGTATAACTGTAAATACCACCAGGATCAGATCTCTGAGAGTTATGGGATCCAGGTGTCGCCTGGCTGCCGCCTAGCTGCTTCTCTCAAGAGAGGGGAGGGTGCTCTGTTCTCAGAGGGAGAATCTAAGTGACTGCCTTGAGGTGGAGTCTTCCAGAAGCATCTCCTTTCTCTGCACGGTCCATACTTACTTGCTGGTTTCACTGACACATGAACGACGCCTAATACTAGGTTCTGATGCTGTGGGGCTTGCTTCTCTGCTGCCAGTGAGGCTGTGGAAAGCCTGTGCTCAAAGTATACAGGAAGGTGGGAGAGGGTAGCGGAAGCCCGCTTGCTGTGCTGGAGCCCATGGGTTCAGCTAACCCGAGCAAGGGTGTGGGTCTGTTCACCCTGATGTGGACTTTGGTATTATATAACACTGGCCTTTTGTCCTAAAGAGGAAGCCCCAAGAATGTAGGTGGCCATGGAAAAAGTTGATGACTTTCTTGTTTTTAGCAGTAGGGGCTGGGAATCGTCTCAGTGTGAAACAATGTAGGGATTGGGTTGGAAATGGGTTTGGAGGATGGAGAGAGGGGGGATGTCTGACATGGGGAGGTTTGGCTACCTCCTCTCTTTGCAGACCTAAACATTTACAGATATTAGACACAGTGTGTGCATGCGTGCATGTGTGCGTGCTTGTGTGGGTGTGTGGGCACATGTATTGGGAGAGGAGAGATGTCTGTTGCCCCCCTCCCCATTTTCTTGAGTCATCTGTATAATACTCTGAAGTCAGAAGCTTGTTGGTCAGAAGAAGATGATTTTCCTAGGGAGGGAAGGCCGAAGGGGCTGGAAGGAGAGAGGGAGAGAATGCGGGAGGCCTGGCGCTGACGTCTTCATCCTCTGCTGCTGGGTGTCTACAAATGCATTTCTTCTCCAGTTGGGAAAGAAAAAGCAAAGGTAGTTACATAGCTTAGAGCAAAATATTCTCTACAAGTGACTTGTAAAAAAAATTGTCATTATAGAGTGTGACAATGATTAAGATGGAGGAGTCCTGGTGGTTAGCAGGGGTCCTGGTGGGCTCAGAGTAAGGTCCCAGTGTGTCACCAAAGACTTTATCCTGTACATTTCTAACAAGCACTCTTAGCAGTCAGGGAAGTGACCAAAAACCACAGCACCAAGGAAATCCTTTCGGTTTCTTTCAGGGCAGTCTAGACTGTTCTGTGATTGTCTCTTACCCCATGGATACTCTTGTCTTTCCTATATTTTCTGTCTATGGGTTTCTAAGAGACACAAACACAATGTTATGATAACTAAGACAAACCCAGATTTCCTCAGGCACCTGGCCACATCTTCCTGGGAAATAGAGGGTGCCTGTGGTAATTTTCCAATGGAAAGGAGGGACATTCAGACTGTACTAACGATATACTTGGCCCCTTTGGTACATGGAGCACTTCCTGTATGCCCAGCTTCTGCGGTCATTCCCAAGGCCACTCTGGGCTGTCGGCATACAGACCCTGTGTGGCCATCTATGGTGGACTTCCACAAGCACTGGGCTTGGCTGAGGTGTCCTTCCCTCAGGACTGTCTGTCAAGCTCATTTATACAAGTTCACTCTGGATGCCTTGACCGTCACTCCCCCCGACAAGCCCGTGCACACACATGGCTCTTAGCCCTCAGTGTACCTTGTGCAGTTCTAATGGCCATAGCCATTGTGCTGATGTCATACATATGGGCAGTTTATACATAACTCCTTGAGTGTTAAAAGTCTCATTCTTTGTGTCCCTGGCACCTTAGTGCATGTGTCACATTATTTCGAGTGCTCATAAAATAAAGATCAGATGATTAAGGAACTTTTGTTGCCCTATGTTTTCTTCACATTGAGTTTCATCAAAGTTAGAATTTCCATTCACCTGTAGATACCCTGAGATGGCTGACAGATAGTTAGCAGAAAGGGAAGGGAATAGTTAGAACATTGAAAACAGCAGTTCTCAGCTGTGGGGTGTGACCCCTGTGGGGGTTGAATGACTCTTTCATAGTGGTCACATATCAGAAACTCTGCATATCAGATAGTAGTATTATGATTCATAGTGGAAGCAAAGGTGTATTCATGAAGTAGCAACAAAAGAAATGTTATGGATGGGGTCATGACAACATGAGGAACTGAGTCACAGGGTCAAAGGATTAGGAAGGCTGAGAACTGCTGATCTAAACTTTCAAGGGATTGGCATTTAAGATTTATAAGGAGATCCTGCAAGACAAATCAGATGAACAGGAGTTTACAGGTAAAGTGGCCACCAGAAACCTAACAAAGTATCTAAAGAGATGCTGTGACTCCTGTAGCCATTATTGACAACACAGCTGACACACTGCCGGGGAGGTTAGCAGTCATGCAAGGCCTGCCCAATGCCACGTATTCCTAGGGACTGTCACTCCTCAGCCCTTGGGCCTGACTGAAGGTGCACTGGACCGTGTAGTAAGACAGGAGAACACTCGTGCATGTCTTAGTTGCAATGAATATAATATACATTTGCTAGCTGACGTCAGGGGTAGAGTTTAGAATGATCTGCCCAGCATTAACTGTTGTGGTCAGGAGTGGGAGACAGCCTCCCTGTGAGTGGAGGGAGCGTCGGGAGAACTGGTGGGTACACAGGACGACTTCCGGAGCAGCAAAGCCAAGGGGGCAGGTGTCCCTGCGGCAACCTGGGTGGCTCTTTGAGACTCGATGCTGACAGAGAGCATGGACCTTTGACAGTAGCACTTGTAGCCATTAAAAATTCATGAAGCAGTGCACAGTAAGCAGAACACATATCGGACGTGCCTGTTTGAAAGGTTGTGGGGGGCTGGGAAGAAGGGAATTATATATTACAGTCTAGCCATGCTACCAGAAGCTGACATATAATTCTAACTCAAAGCAGAATCAGGCAGAGGAGGGTAACATAAGACACTGAAGCACTGCGCCATGAGAAGAGGGGAAGGGGGGCTTCTGCTTTGTGCCTGCCCATGAATTACTGGCCTGTCCAAGGCCCTTTTCCCAGGAGGCTGTGATAAGAGACCATTCTTAGACTGGGCCCTAAAGTTCACATATAGCCGTCAGAGCTGTAGTAGGGGCCAAGGGGTGTCACCATCCGTCCCACATCACCACAGAGGGAGGAGTGGGGGTAGGAGTGTGGCCATCCCACAGAGGGAGAACAGTCTGGCATGGTCAGTCTGGCCTTTGATAGGTGTGTATCTTTCCATTGTCAGAAGTCATCCTGAATGCCTTTTTCTTAGTCATCGTTGGGTCTGCATGGCAAGTACAGGTCATGGCCGACAGCCAGCATCTAAATTCTGTCAGACTGAATAGAAACCAGTAGATTTGGGTATTTCCAGGCTTTGACTGGACACCAGATCACTAGACTGCAGTCCAGGGGCCCATTCTGCACTCTTCCATCTGGCATAGGTGAAATAGGCATATAAAATCAATATACTTAAATACTCCTGGGTCTGTCTGACCTGGATAAAGCTGGCTACTGTTTTTTTTTTTTCTTTTAATGTTCCACAATCTCTGTTCCCACCTGAATTCAAAGTTGTTTTTCTGTATTTTTTTTAACCTCTGAGATACAAAGGTATGTATGTGTGCACAGAGCCATTTAGACCAGGACATGTGGTACCCCGTTTGCAATACCCAATGCTATGCTCTCCCTGCCCCAGAAGGCACAGTCTGCACGTCTACTGGGGCTATTAAATGTAGGCAAGAGAGAAGCTTATCCCCCGGGGTGTGGGATGCTTAGTGGACAGAAAAATCGGCCTTCATCTCAAGCCGGGGACTAAAGCTGGGTGTTTTCAGGAAACAGGAGCTACCTCAGGGTCAGCTTTGGTGGTCTGTCTTCTCCTTTTCTCCCTCTGAGCTAGGGGTAGGTTACATAGAGCTCACTCTTGTAGCACCCCTGCCTTAGACCCAGCACTGACTGACAGAGCTCACTTCTGCTCTACATCTCTGGACCTGGATGCTACACTTATAACCACAGTTTCTGAATCCCTGACAGTAAAGATCTTCTGTCTGTTTTTTCCTAATCTTGTGTTTTGAAGTTCACATGTCCACCCCTCAAGGCCATGTCGGGCCTTTCTGAGTCAGAGAACTTGTGATGTCACATCATGACCTTACCAATGGCCTTGACACAGCTCCTTTCTTCTGAGTATTTCCAAGTGTTCACACAATAGACACTGTGGTAGTCAGGTTTGATGGATCATGAGCCAGCCACAGTTCTACAGGAGAGGTTCCAACAGTGATATAAGTAAAGGGAAAGAAGGCCACACCAAAGTGCTTTGTTGGTGTTGGTACAGTGTCCAACATCAGCCAGCATGGCTGGAGAACCTCTGAGGAGGCAACATTTGAGTTGAGACTTGAGTTGGGAGGAGAAGCTTTACAGAGAGGCAAAAGGAACAAGTCCAGAAGGTCAAGGTTGTCGTGTGTTAGAATGCTGTTAGGAGTGGGGGCAGAGAGAGCTTGGGCGTGCCCGGGAGTCTTTGTCTCATTCTGAGAAACTTGACAGAGTGACATTTAGCTTTTGACCCACCTACTGCCTCCTCCAGATGGCTAGGCCACCACCAGATAGACTACTCTGAAACCAAAACACCCCACTGGGAAAGCCAAGTACCCCCAAAG
Organism: Apodemus speciosus; assembly: GCA_002335545.1. Lineage (NCBI taxonomy): Eukaryota > Metazoa > Chordata > Mammalia > Rodentia > Muridae > Apodemus > Apodemus speciosus. The sequence continues at coordinate 240,905 of BDUI01000075.1, forward strand.
AATACACTTTCGCACTTTCCAAAGAAATAATTTCACCAAGGGAGGGTGGAAGAGAGCCAGGAAGAGGCAGAGCGGCTCCTGGGCCATCGGTTCCAGGTCCTCCAATGACGCTGCACAGTCTTCCACAAGGGTGAAGAGCGGTCACCTCTTAGCAACCCAGCATCTTCTTGCTGTTTCTTCTTAAGCATCAGGTGTTTCTTCTGCTGCTGCTCAGTGTCTGGGGTCTGTGTTTTGCTGTGGGGAAATATGATGCTCAAAACTGTGGGGTCTGTGGATTCACATCAATGTGCTGCCTATGAGTGCCAGCTTGCTGAGACGGACAGTTACACGTTTGAGCCTTAGTTTCTTTATCAGGAAGAGGCTGATGTCATATTCATATGGAGCTATAAGAAAGGAATGAGATATCTCTCTCTGTCTCTGTCTCTGTGTCTCTGTGTCTGTCTGTCTCTGTGTCTGTCTCTCTGTGTCTCTATCTCTGTCTCTGTCTCTGTCTCTGTCTCTGTGTATCTCTGTCTCTCTGTGTGTGTCTCTCTCTCTCTCTGTTTTTTTGAGGCAGGGTTTCTCTGTGTAGCCCTGGCTTTCCTGGAACTCACTCTGTAGCCCAAGCTGGCTTTGAACTCAGAGATCCACTTGCCTCTGCCTCCCAAGTTTGAGATTAAAAGCATGTGCCACCACAACCGGCTTGGATTGAGGAAGATTTTGCTGATAGAGTATGGTTGTATGTGCAGCTCATGGTTTGAGCCCCTGAGTGGTAATGTTTGGGGTGGGGGGTGGTAGGAAAACCAGACTGAGGACTGAGTCTGGACTGCTGTGTTTATTTCCGGTGCCTACCAACTCTGCTCTCTGAAATATGCCACCCTTGAGCTGCGGGTTGGGAGAGACTGTAAGCTCATGGTGAAGAGGCGGCTGACGGTATGGAGATTGTGTATCTAGTTGGTCCTTTATGGCCACCTCCCTCTTCCCCCTCCCACCCCCATAGCAATCACTGTTTAACACCTGGTGAAAGAAACTATGTATAAAAATGTTTCAAAAAGAGAAAACACTGAACATAAATAATAAAGGGGACCATTGTAGGTATATAGGGCAGAGTATATGCTAAGAGAAGCCCATAGGACCATGGTAGCCATGATAGCCAAGGCCAGTCTGCCCCCAACACAGTCTCAGTGCTGGAGTAGCTATGGGTGGCGGCAAACTCTCCAAGTCATGGAGACCGGAGGGACAGTGGACTCTCTTTTGAGACTGGCTGATGATAGCATGGTTGGGAGGAAAGGTGCAGGGAGAGGTCAGGTAGACGGCGAGCATCTCATCGCTGCAAACAGCCGAGCGTCTGTGCCAGCTCCGTCTGTGCCAGCTCCCGTCCAAAGCCTGAGCACCTTCGCTTGGCACAGCACAGTGCTCTGCAGTCACGAGAGCAGTGGCCATGGAGTGAGCACACTCACTGGAATTTCGGACAGATCTTTGCTTGGGGACACTCTGTATCAGGTGGGCCGTGCTTGATCATCCCCTAGCTTCTGCCTCCTCGGTGCAGCCATGGATTGTCACTGGGCCCGGAGAACCATTTGACCTCCTGGCTGCAGCTGCAGGGGCAGGCTCAGTGCAAGCTACTCCACCCTGGTTTACTGAAGACACAGTCACCTGGCTGTTCCCCACCCTGCAGCCAGTGTCTCTGCCACAGGACGAACCCCCGACCATTAGCCTTGACTCTCTTTCTGCTCCTCAGTGACGCAGCCTTCTGAGATCGAGCAAAGATCAAGATCTTGAGAAATGATTTAAAAGTGTTGGTGTGTCTCATTTCAAATGACATTCCATCAAGGTCCTTTATGAGCATCTCAGGGAGTCACGTCAGAAGTCTTGTGACAGGCCTTCTTCCTATGGGGTGACCAGGACCTGAGGCTTGACTGTAGCTGTCCTATAGCTATTGCAGGACTGGAAGGCGTGTGCGAGCCTTGCTGCACACACCTGACAGTGAGCATGCTCACTGACTCTTCCTCCTCCCCCCCACCCCCCCACCACAGTTTCTGCTCATTATCTTGGTTAATCCCTGGAGACTCCTGAGAGGCGGTGGGAAGATTTCAAAGTATCCCAAACTCCTCTCCATTTCACAAGGCCTCTGTACCGTACAGGGTTGGCTAGGCGAGTTCCCTTGGTTGGCATTCTTGGCATTGCATTGCTCAGGGCGAAGTCTCCTGGAATGCAGGGCTCGCTGTCTGAACTCGGCGGAGCTAAGGATGTTAATAAGAGGCTTCCCTGAACTTTTCTATCCGGCCTTTCATCTTCTTCCAAGCCAGCAGAATCAGACCTAGGTGTGGGGTGGGGCGGGAAGGCAAGGGTCCAGCGGTTAACATTGTTGCCTTTACTGTGAGGACAGAGACAGTGTAAGTAAAAAGCTCACAGACACCCCAGCAGCAACCTGACTCTAGCAGTCTGCTGCTTGGGCTAACCTGGTCAACCTTGTTCTTCAGAAGGGTTCAGAACTGACCTACAGCCAGGGTTAGACTTGCTGTTGTTGAGGTATCAAGTCGGTGGCCACAGTGCGGTGCAGGCATCTTGGTGTTCTCTTTAGAATGAGTCAAGATGACCTTGCGTTGCTCAGCTGAAGCTGGCCTGAACAGAGCCTGGCCGATGAGAGAGCACTCCTCAGAGAAAGCTCTGCGGTGCGTTGGATTTAGGTGTCCTGTCTGTCAACAAACGCACCTCCCAGTTATCTACCACACCTTCCAAGCCTTTCTAAGTAAAATCTGGTTCCAGCTGCTAGACTCCGCTTGGGATCTCTGTCAACACTTCACTACCTCCTGATAGGAGGGTTTCTGTTCCCAGTGTGCCTAGCTAATCCTCAAGGCTAGTTTTACCACCTTTAAAATGAGCATCAGCAGGGTACTTCACACATAGTAGGCATTCACTTTGTCCTGAGCCACTTCTAGAAGTTTCTGCGGAGTTCTCCATGGGTCTCTTCTGGGCAGACTTGGAGCTTGTGTGGGGCCCTTCTGAGCACGGGGGCCCAGCCCTGCTGTGGGCACATGAGGGGAGGAGGAAGGGAAGGCGTAGTCTTTGGCACAGCTCACAGGTGGCAGGGGATTGGGTTGGAACAAGAGGTAGCTATGAAAGTGGGGGCTGGTGACACCTTATGCAATACATGATTAGTGAGCACCCAAGGACTCTGTCTCAGCTGGGGAAGGTGAGCATCCCCCGCCTCCCGACACATACACAGACAGACACACACACACACACACACACACACACACACACACTGCCCCATTTCATGGAATCTGGAAGAAACGGTGTTCCCACTTAGAAAATAAACTTCACTAAAGGCAACGCGCAGGCACATGCCATTCGAGCCCAACAGCTGTCTCTCCCTTGTTGGCCAATGTGCCCGGTAATGAATGTCCCTAGTCCTCGCTCACAGCTGGCCTATGTGGAGGAACAATGGCGCTTCTCAGAGCCCTCGGCAGACATTCCCAATGAAGTTGGTTCATCGCTTGGAGCAGAGCTGAGACCACAGACATGGGGCCATTGATCGAGCAAGGAAGGTTCAAGCTGCCACAGAGCAGCAAGGCTCCGGGTGTTGGTGGTGGCGGATGACGAGGCCCTAAATCCTTCCAGAACCTGCCCCATGGGGTGAAGGCTAACCAGGCCCTCTGCAGTCACCTGACCCTGGGTCTTGGAGGGTGTGTTCTTCCCGGACAGCCCATGCTGACCCTCCATTGTGACAGGCTGAATGGGCACACTGGGACGGAGAGCACGGGCCTGGGCCCCCGGCTCCCTCCTGTCCCCACCTTCTTCCTACACCCTGGCAGGAGTGGGAGGAGACAGCTGGGGACTCCCTAGCCTTGTACCTGTCCACAGCTGAAAGTAGGTACCCAGCCCTCACCCTTCAGGCTCTGCTTCCTTTCCCTCTAGGAAGGAAGCCCCTCTCAGTCAGCCAAGGGAAAGATGGGCAGTCTGATATCCAAGCTGGTTGCATCCAGCCAGGAAAATTCCAGTTTCTATTCTCCTTTTCTTTCTGTTATTTTTTTCTTATCCTTCAGCTGGAGTTCTGTCAAATGTCTTAAAGCAGTATAAACAATGGTTCAGAAAGCTGTGGGGGTCCTTTGAAGAACTCCCGTGTAGTAGCTTCAAGTTTGTGTTTTTGTGCAGACGTACCTTTGTACTGGGCTTTAAGCAAGTCCCGTGCTTGTTACAGATTACGTGTGAGCATCAGAAGCTTGCTGGCGGGAAGGCAAAATCCCCCACTTTCCATCCTCAGTGATGATGTGTCAAGGGTACACTTAACCCTCCAAATGTTTTCCTGTCTCTATAATAGTCCTAGTGGTTACTACTTCCAACTGCTCTACCCCTCCCTGCCCCCAACCCTCGCTGTACCCATCCCCCACCTTCCCCCTCCTCCCACCCTATTCCCCTGCCCCAACCCTCCCCCTGCTCCCTTGTCCCTCTCCCTTGCTGTCCCCTCCCCAGCTCCTCCCCTTTTACCCCTCCCTCACCCCATCCTTTCCTCCCATGCCCATCCCCCTGCCCCACTCCTCCCCTGCCCCTTCCCACCCCTGTCTCCTCCACCCCATTTCCCTCTTTTTTCACTTTTTCCTTCTTGCCCTTTTCCTTCCACTCCCATCCACTTTCTTTGGTATAAGGGTTTTAGAAAGCCAAAGGGTACAGTAGAAATGAAGCCCCCAGGAGAACCCGGTTTATTCATGCCCCCTTGTCCCAGTCTTTGAACGGCATCCACCTCTGCCTGGGTTTCCCATTTCCTTTAGGATGGAGCCGCCATGCCACAGCTGCCTGAGTGTGAGCTGAGAATGTATCCCAGCTCCTCCCCCACGGAGCCCCTGCCTTCTTTACATTGTTTCATTGCTTGATGAATTTGTACAGGATTGGCCAGATCATTCTCATAGGAGGTTGGGAGTGAGCTGTGTGTGTGTGTGTGTGTGTGTGTGTGTGTGTGTGTGTGTGTGTGTGTGTGTGTGTGTGTGTTGGGGGGGGTGTGTGTGTCTCAGTATGTCGTCCAAGCTGGTCTTGAACTCTCAGGATCTAGCAATCTTCTTGCCTCAGCCTTCCAAGTAGTTTGGGCCACAGGTGTGTTTTGCCACATCTGGCCTGACTGTGTCTCTGTTTCGTCCCAGTAGCTAGTGCCAGCTTCCCCAAACCGTCATTAGCAGAGCACCAGTCACTGTCACTCACTCCCCACCCCAGCACGTCTATGCAGAGCCTTTGCAGGTTAGACTTGGGTTGCTGTCATTCTGAGTGAGATTGAACATCTTTCCCTGGGTTTGGGTATGTGCGTGCTTTCTCTGTTCAGACACATTCATTCACTTATTTTTTGGCCAGATAAAAGTGATAATTTTTCTTTATTCCAACTAGCTCCCAAATAAATGAGACAGAGACTGTAAGATTTACTTAATCAAGCTTTATGGCACAATAACTGAGCAGTACTAATCTATTCTAATCCTCTAAACTAATCTGGCCACCTCCCAGCCAAAATCCCTGTGATGCTTGCATTTTAGTATTGATCGGCTCTCTCTGCTCCAGGTGTGTTCTCATGGTGTCTCCTTGACTCTCTCCTTGTGGCAAATTCTCTCTTCCTCCCCTTCTGATCCCCTCACTGGCTGGAATGAGAAGTCCAGCCCTATTCGCTCCTCTGTTCAGCCATTGGCTGATCAGCTCTTATCGACAAATCAGAGAGTCAATGGGGAGCAAAGTTCACACAGCATGGAGGCTGGAGATACTTCGACTAAGCATTGCAGTGCCACGTCCCGATGGCAAGTAGATACAGGGACAGAGAAATCAGCATTTGAACAGTACAAGGATGGTCTTTACACAGTGCACAGTAACATTATGCCTACATCTTGTATTTTACGCTGAATTGTTGTTCTTTCAGAGTTATTTTTGTAGAAATGTTTTGTAGAAACTAAAGAAAGCAACACCTTTGGTTTCCCTCCACACTCTGACTTTAGTCTTTCTTTTATATTTATTTTTGTAAAGTCAATTTTCCCTATTTATTTTTAAAAATTAAACTTACTTCCTTTTTATTTATTTATTTTTAAAGATTTATTTTATTCTTTTTTGTTTGTTTGTTTGTTTTCGAAACACAGTTTCTCTGTGTAGCCCTGACTGTCCTGGAACTCACTCTGTAGACCAGGCTGGCCTTGAACTCAGAAATCCACCTGCCTCTGCCTTCCAAGTGCTGGGATTAAAGGCGTGTGCCACCAGGCCCAGCTAAGATTTATTTTATTTATTATATGTAAGTACACTGTAGCTATCTTCAAACACTTCAGAAGAGGGAGTCAGATCTTGTTACAGATGGTTGTGAGTCACCATGTGGTTGCTGGGATTTGAACTCAGGACCTTCAAAAGAACAGTCAGTGCTCTTAACCGCTGAGCCATCTCTCCAGCCCAACTTACTTCCTTTTGTGCCTCTGGGATTTAATTACACTTAGGAAGCCTTCTTCTAAAGTTTTATGTTAAAAATGCTCCATGGTTTCCTTTTCTTTAAAGAATAGGTTTATTGACATCAGTCACCTTTTATCATTTAAAAAACTCAGGGGCTGCAGAGATCACTTGGGCATTAAGACCACGCACTGCTGTTGGAAAGGACCTGAGTTCTGTTCCAGGAACCCATGTCAGGCTGCTCACAATCGTTGGTAACTCCAGTTTTAAGGGATCTGTCACCTTCTTCTGGGTGTTGTGGGAACCTGCACTTACATGTACAGAGACCCACACAACATATACCATTTAAAAATAAGCCCTACAATGCCATTACCTTGCCAAATCTAGAACATTCTTATCATTTCAGGAAGGAACCCCAGAGCTTTTAGTGATCACCTTGCCTCAACCCACTCTGCCCTCTGAAAAACTAGATTTCCATGTTCTGAAGTTTGATATGAATAAGACCACATATATACATGTACATGCAGACACATGTGTGCACACACCCGTGTGCACACACAGAGAGACAGAGAGACAGACAGACAGACAGACAGAGACAGAGAGACAGAGACTCAAACAAATGCAACTGAAAAAGGAACCCTTACCACCATGTGAGGGCTGTCATTTTAGCATGTAGTTTGCCATCTCCAACATGGCTCCAGGGACATACCTGAAAGACAAGAAGACATGAAGGAAAGACAGACACACAGAAAGCTGAGTTGGGGTGGACTGGGCTTTCTGATGGAGAAGCTGCAGCATACAGGAAGCTCAGCGTGTCTCCCATGAGCTGAACAGAAAGGTCAGGGTATTGCTCTCAGCTGGACCAGGAGACGGCCTTATTACATCTAGATAAATAAGCAGGCGTGGTTTTTCTTTAAATATAGATAAACAAGGAGGTGAGGTTATTCAATACAATTTAGGAGGCAGGTTTGGTTAATCTTGGTATGCGCTGTCTCTGTAGGGGAGCTGTCTTCAGCTTGTAAATGTCGGTGGAGCAGAACGCCATGGTGGACATTTCTGCGCACACTATCAGCATCCTCACATGGACCAGAGGAAGGCTTTGCCATTTTCCCATGGGTCCGAGGCTATGGTCCTTGACATGTCAGTGCAGACACCATAGCTCAGGTTCCCTCAGGTCTTGAACTCAAGCTTCTTCAAAGATTCCCCACCTGTTTTCTGGAACCTTCTCCAGATTCCATCCTGGCATCTACATGGGAGTCGACTGGAAAGGTAAACAGAGTACCGGGTACAATCTTCAGCAGCAGAGACAGGGAACTGGGTCCATTTCCTGTCTCCATACTGAGCTAATGCTCATTTTAGAAACATTCTTAGTATTGAAGCAAAAGGGAGTTGTCAGTGTCTGTCTCATGGGTTCCATGAGTAACACAAACAGCGCTTCTCCAGGTCTGCTGTGTGCGGAGCGAGCCGCTTGTACCCTTATTCCGCAGACTTTCGGGTGGACTTGTGCTCTCTGTGCAGCTATCCTCCCAGCCCATGAGGCGTCCTGGCAGATTGGGGCCCAGTACAGTGTTGGTAGCATGTGGGAAAATCTCGGAAAACCCATGTTTCCATTTCTTGAAAAGTGCCACGAAGAAGTGTAGACAGAAAACATAGGCGAGCCCTGAACAGAGTCTGCAGGGAACACAAAGGACTCCATTTGACATGGAGCTGTCAACCTCACGGTCCCTCCGTAAGCCTCTCTGACCATTGGCCTTCCTTTCTCACAAGCCCAAGGCTCATTCCTGTCTTACTGAATTATGATTGAGACACGGAGAATAGCTATGCACCGTGACCAGTCTGCATCTAGAAGACTGTAGAGCTCAGCTCCAGCATCCTTGCTGGGGAAACCATTTTCCACACTGAGGAAAAGCAGCCCATTCTATATATACCATGGCTGCTCTGCTAACAACTTGGTCTTCTTAACCATATTGCTCACAGGTGCAGAAATCATACTCCCTTGATTAAATATGCACATATAATAAAATTTGAGCGACACGTCCCATCAAGGCAGGCAAGGCATGAGAGCAGAGGCTGGAGGCCAGCTAGACGGTCCATCATGGCAAGGAAGCAGGAGGGAGAGGCTGGCATATCACATTGTATTTGCTGTCAGAAGGCAGAGTGAACAGGAAGTGGCGTAGGACTTTAAAACCTCAAGAGCTCTCAGCAGTGACCCCCTTCCTTTAGCTTAGACTCTGTCCTAACATTTCTACAGTCTCCCAGACAGCAACACCAGGTGAGAACCAAGGGCTCAAATGCACCACGAGAGCCAGTGGGAAACACTTCACATTCGAATCACAACAGAGGCATTTGGAGTGGGGGGCTGGGGAAATCTGAGCATAGGAAGGGGCAGGGTAAGTATGAATTAGCAAACTGCATGGGAGAGATGTTTCATATATATGATGTGGTATGACCTGGACTCAGATGATACCTCCTGGTGATATTTGTAAACACCATGTTGAGTGCCCTTTAATCTTGCACCGTGTTGGGTAGGCAGGCAAAGGATCAGCCAAGCCCAGTCCACCGGGACCATCTTCTGGCCCCCAGCTCTGTGGGTGGTGACTTGCAGGGAGGCCTGAAACTCCAATGGTTTCTTGATCTCCAGTTGGTTCTGCCTGGGTGGTCCATTATTCCTTCCCTGCTTCTCTGGTCTACTGTCTTGAGTGCTTTCTATCCCTTGGATGGTGTGAATGCTCTCATGTGTGTATTTAATTAAGTGTTGACAGTTCTGGATCTAACAAGTGTGATGGCTGCATTATCAGGATCTTGATCTGCAGCGTCGTTTCGGCCCCTGGAATGGTGTAGGCAGAAAAGCCTTCTCTGTGGTTTTGAGTTAGGTAACCACTGATTCCAGGGGGAGCAAGGGTTGCAGAGGGTCTTTGCTTCTGAGGATCAGGACTGAATGCTTTCTACCTTAGGCTAAAAAAATGTGTCTATGGGATCAAATGAAGAGGTGTGCTAGTTTGATGCTACCCAATACCACTTGCTTGGTAGCAACAGACTCCAGCACTGTTTTTCTCTTTCTGCTCTTCTAAGGCATTGCCTGCAGACAGGGCTTCGTAGGTCTTTGCATTCGACTTGACAGCCCTACCCTTCCTCCACCCGTGCTCAGCTCAGATTTATTTAGAGAGCACATCAGCCATGAGGCTCCATGTGTTTAGGCTGATGAAGAGCTGGATAGATACGACCCTTCCCCTGGAGAGTTCACACCCCTTCAATAGTGTCAGTGTACAGTCTAGCTACCCTTGAATGGGTAGCTTTGAGGTAGGCAGGAGAAAACTATACAGCCGTCTATATCAAATTAAAAATTTTAAATACTTCTTAATAATTACACTGGCAGGGGACTGAAAGTAAAATCACAGCCAGCTTCCTTCTTGTCTCACAGTAAGAGTTGGCAACCAACAGCCCATTGGCTAAGGATCTTCCGCTAACAAATCAATTACAAATGTTATTGTTAAAAAAAATGTTTTAGCAAATAAACATTTGTAATTGATTTGATGATAGGGACACTAACTTTTAATTCCAATTTGGCAAAATGTTATGCCATTTAAAAAAAGTTCTATTCTTTATAGCACTGGGAAGGAGAGGCAGAAGGACTGTATGCTCAAGGCTAGCCCACACTATCTGATGAGTTTCAGGCCAGCCTGGGATACATAGCAAGTATCAAGACTCTGTTTCAAATGGTAGTCATGTAAACCACTATACTGAAACATTGTTATAGTTCAAATTTTGCTAATAAAAAGTCTGTCTGTTCATCTTACTCCGGTCTAGCCATGGCTTCACCGTGCCCTGGGTGCTGCCTGTTTACTGGCTCTGGAATTGAGGCCACAGCTTTCTCTGTAAAGGACAGGCAAGGTGGCAACTATTTTAGGATTTGTGGCCATCTGGTCTGAACACCAGTGACTCAGCTCTGGCCTTTCAGTGTGTAAGCAGCCGTAGATACTGCGAAAGCAAGTGGGCACTGCCATGTTCCAATAAAACTTTCAGAGACACCGGGCTCTGATTTCCACAGCATCTTCCTGTATACAGTATACACGAAGCATTGTTCTGTTCATTCTTCCCACTGTGCAACACTGTAAAAACAATTTGTGTGGCTACAAGACTGAAGATGGAGCATCTCTCCCACCCCTTCCCCCAGCCGGGGCCTTCCATGACCAGGTTAGCTCACTTTGGGGAGCTGGGAGGAATGTACAGCTAATGCCCGGACTAGTGACGAACTCACCATAGCCATCTTCCTTTAAGGCCAGCACTCAGGTCTCACCCCTGCCTCTCCTGCCCCACCCCTGCCTCTCCTGCCCCACCCCTGCCTCTCCCCGCTCTACAGGCTGGGTTAGCTCCATCTGTCTAGGAAAGAGTTTCTCCAGTACAGCTAATGCCCGGACTAGTGACGAACTCACCATAGCCATCTTCCTTTAAGGCCAGCACTCAGGTCTCACCCCTGCCTCTCCTGCCCCACCCNCACCCCTGCCTCTCCTGCCCCACCCCTGCCTCTCCTCCCCCATCCCTGCCTCTCCCCGCTCTACAGGCTGGGTTAGCTCCATCTGTCTAGGAAAGAGTTTCTCCAGGACATCAGCAGCCCTGGGACTCTTCCAGCTCTTTCCAAGGATGGAGACACTGAAACAGCTGCATCCAGCCCCAACCCCACCCCCTTCTAGAATCATCCAGCTCGGGTGAGTTCAGGACTCTGAGAGCTCCTGTGTAGATGCCAAGCAGTTAAAGGCAGAATAAATGTAGAGCAAACACTGCTGTTCCCGAAGTGGTGAAAATGGTTTCCTCCAAACCAGGTCTTTAGGCAGCTGCTGCTGTTTTAAGTCGGGGGCAGAGACATGTGAAGATGCAGTGGGGCCTTTTCCCATTCAGCTGAGTGTCCAGGAAGACCCTCCAGGGAAGAGCACATTATGGACACCGCTGCCCCACTGCCCCTGCCTTGCCAGTTCTTTGCCAGAAGCTTAGCTAGCTGTGCTGTTTGTCTCACTGAGAAAGTTTCCAGAAGCACAGTTCCCCTTTGCTTAAATGCCTAAATGACCACGTTTCAGAAATAGCCAAAGATAACGCACAGGCGTTTGCAATCTGCTGTTCGGCTGGGATGTTTGGGGTCCCGTTGCCTGGGAGATTTGTGGGCGAGCAGGTTAAGGTCTATGAATAACACAGAGGCCTCCCAAGCCCAGGCTAAGAGCGGCATGGGAGGGAGGCTGGATGATGAAGGTAGGAGGCAGGATCATGAAGGCAGGACCCTGTGTGAGACAGTTAATGGCCGGGGCTGCCTGCTCCTGGGCACCGCAGGATGATGTCTTGGGAACTTAGTCAACACATGCTGTCACTGTGCACCAGGCCTCAGGGGCGAGGTTACACAGGGACTTGGAGTTGATGGGTAGGAAGTAATATTTAACAGGTAACCATGACTTGTGAGGACTAGAAATGGCCAAGACAGAAACAAGGATGTAGTCTGTTAGTAAGCAATGAGTGCCCAGGGCAAGCATCAGAAAACTAAGTAAAGAGATAGAATTGAATGTTTTTAAGAAGGATTTGGGCATGCGTCCATGGCTAAAGTTCTTGCTACACAAATAGAACCTGAGTTCAGGTCCTCAAGACCCAGGCACAGTTGGGTGTAGCAGTGTGTGCCTGTGACCCTAGTGCTGGGGTCTTATGCTGTCCAGTTCAGGATCAATGAAGAGACCCTGTCTCAAAAAAAAAAATAAGCAAAAGTGAAATTAAGGTAGAGAGAAATAAATCTGTTTTCCACACACAAGTAAGCACAAATTACACACATACAAACATACTCATACACAAAAGCACATACACAAACACACATACACACACAAAAACCACACACACAGACACACAATACACAAACACACACAAATCAAAATCTCTCTCTCACACACACACAAAAACCACACATACAAACACACACATACACATAAAACATTCACATAACATACAACACACACATACATACATACACAAACACACATAAGACACAAACAAACACATACACACACAACATTCTAAAAAGGAGAAAACGAGGATTTCCCTCATTAACCTGAATTTCTTGTAATATAAATTTTCCAAAATGATAATCACTTAGAATTCTTTAAGCGAAAAGATGTATTTTGAATCACTCATTCTATCTACTCAGTGAAATATCACATGGGTATAAAAAAAGCAGTGTGTTTGTTGCCTCCGAAGGATATTGGCAAGTAAAAGTAGCAGGTTCAGTGTGCTGTGTATAGTGTGTGCCTATTTGTAGCAAGGGCTTTATCTGTATTTGTCTATGGTTATATATAGAATACTATGCATGAGAAATTCCTGAAAGTTCATACAATCCATTAATAGTAGCTGCTAAGAATGGGATTAAGGGACTGGGGGGCTCTCAGTTGGAAAGGAAACTTCCCAATTGTCTGTAATTATTCTGCTGCTTCATACATATATATAAAATGTGTGTGTGTGTGTTTACACCAGGTACACACCTTCCATTTTCCCAACAAAACTTTAAATTCATAAATGTAGACGAAAACACACAAAAGAAGTCATCGCAAAAGTATTTGGCATCTTTAAAGCTTCCGGAGCTGGCCACCCTAGGCCTCTCTGGATGCTAAGATACGGAGAATAAAGCAAAAGAAAATACTAGATTATTCTACTCATGGCAACCCTCACCCCTCCCACCCCACCCAGCCCTGTGCCAGTCCCTTGACCAACCATAAATTCTGATCTGAACAATGGCGTGTCAGCCCAGGGCAGGGCTTCTGTTGACAGAAGGAAAATCTGGCAGCCTACTGGACTGTAGCTCGGTGCCCAAAGCTACGGGGTGAGAAGGGAGGGCTCCCAAGACAGGCTCAGGGCCGGCCACAGTGACCGTGTGGGGCCCAAGGACAGGAGCATGCTGGCCACGTGGAGATTGTCTATAAACACAGTTTCACAGCGTCCCTCCAGCCCAGAGAGAAACTGGGATCTGAAACACCTGGTAGAGAATCCTGCCTGTTCATCCAGGTGACGAAGTGAGGACTCTATCACGTGGTCTCCACACACTGTAACTTGCTAGGGAGAAGGTACTGTTGTGTCTCCTATGGAGAGAGGCATTTGGTTATACAATCAATATCAAATATCACAGGGTTAATCCATATTGCCCACATATGGATCCTACTTAATGCATAGACTTATGAGCTATGAAGAGATTTATACACACTCTCACACATACACACACACAGTCACATGTATACATACTCACACATATATACACACACATACATGCACTCGCACACATCCACACACGCATGCATTCACACACACAAACACATGCACACACATGCATGCACTCACACATGCACAGAAACACATGCACACACATGCATGTACTCACATTCACACACATGCACAATACACATGCACACATACACTCACACACACATGCACACACACTCACATGCACACACACATGCACACATACACTCTCACATGCACACACACATGCACGCACTCACACACATTTATATACACATGCACACATACACTCACACACACTTGTACACAGCCACACACCTTCTCCTTGCTCTAGTACTGTTAACACAGTGCAGTAAACAGAATTTTCCACGGCCTAAATTCTGACCTTGGTCCAGCCCCTTTTCCCTGCTCAAGGCTGATGAGGGCCTGTGACCTCCTGGCCTGCTGTTTCTTTAGAATCAACCTTTGCCCCCTCCCACACCAGATGCCTGCATCCTGAGACTTGCCTTTCCTGCTGAACTGTATTTGTTCTTTCCGAGTTGGCTGCCAAGTCCTGTCTTTCTCGACCCCAGTCACTTTCTCAGCACAAACCTGTCTGACTCACCCGTCAGACCCAAGCGTGTCTGCAGGGAGACTGAGAAAAGCTCAGCCTTACATGGCCGCTCGGGCCAGGGAGCAGGTGGTGCAGGCAGGAGGACACGGAGCAGGTGAAATCCCAGCTTGTCCCTTGCCAGCCAGTGGCTAGGCCTGTGGAAGAATCCTGTCTATGGGTGGTGCAGCAGACACAGCAGATACCAGCTCATCACAGGAGGCATACATAGCATTCCTGACGTCACCAAAGACATTTCTCGGCAATGGGAAATGTCCACATCACCCTGCATTCCTGGCATCACCAAAGACATTCTCGGCAATGGGAAACGTCCACCTGAGTTCCACATCACCCTGCTGTTCCCCAACTCCCTATGTCTGGAGAAGGCATTTAGAGGGATCAGGGTTCTACCGGGTTTTCATACATGGACTTATGGAACAGGGGGAAGGGGGCATTCCAGATGAAGGAAAATGATTAATGGCAAGGAGAAAACTCCTCTGGAGTTACTTCTGTCTTACTTGGGTGACCCTGCTAATGGACCTGGGTAACCCTGCAGTGGACCTGGGTGACCCCCACAGTGCACCTGAGTGACCCCCACAGTGGACCTGGGTGATGTCCCTAGTGGACCTGAGTGATCCCCCAGTGGACCTGGGTGATCCCCACAGTGGGCCTGGGTGACTCCCACAGTGAACCTGGGTGATGCACTAGTGGACCTGGGTGACCCCCACAGTGGACCTGGGTGATGTCCCTAGTGGACCTGGGTGACCCCCCAGTGGACCTAGGTGACCCCCACAGTGGCCCTGGGTGACCCCCACAGTGGACCTGGGTGATGTCCCTAGTGGACCTGGGTGACCCCCTCCAGTAGACCTGGATGATCCCCCTAGTTGACCTGGGTGACCCCCTAGTGGACCTGGATGACCCCCACAGTGGGGCTGGGCAACTTCCCAGCAGACCTAGGTGACCCCCACAGTGGACCTGGGTGACCCCCACAGTGGAACTGGGTGATACCCTAGTGGACCTGGGTGACCCCGCAGGGGACCTAGGTGATCCCCACAGTGGACCTGGGTGATGTCCCTAGTGGACCTGGGTGACCCCCCAGTGGACCTAGGTGACCCCCACAGTGGCCCTGGGTGACCCCCACAGTGGACCTGGGTGATGTCCCTAGTGGACCTGGGTGACCCCCTCCAGTAGACCTGGATGATCCCCCTAGTTGACCTGGGTGACCCCCTAGTGGACCTGGATGACCCCCACAGTGGGGCTGGGCAACTTCCCAGCAGACCTAGGTGACCCCCACAGTGGACCTGGGTGACCCCCACAGTGCACCTGAGTGACCCCCACAGTGGACCTGGGTGATGTCCCTAGTGGACCTGAGTGATCCCCCAGTGGACCTGGGTGATCCCCACAGTGGGCCTGGGTGACTCCCACAGTGAACCTGGGTGATGCACTAGTGGACCTGGGTGACCCCCACAGTGGACCTGGGTGATGTCCCTAGTGGACCTGGGTGACCCCCTCCAGTAGACCTGGATGATCCCCCTAGTTGACCTGGGTGACCCCCTAGTGGACCTAGGTGACCCCCACAGTGGACCTGGCTGATGCCCTAGTGGTAAGATATGCAAGGATACATTCAGTTTTCTTTCTTACAATTTCCCTACCAACTGTTGTTAAAATGAAAGCAAACTTCAGGGCAGACACAGCTGTACCCCAAATATTTGTTAGCAAGCAGGGTCAAGAATAGTAACCTTACAGTTTATTCTTCAAACCTAAGGGAGGCCTATTTCTTTGTCATTTACTATTCTGCCCACAAGTATTTCCCTTGAGGAAGGTGTCAGAAAGGGCTGGTGACACTGTTTATATCCAAGTGGATCAAGCAAGAGGATCTTCTGGGGTGAGTTGAACATGACACATCCTGGTGATGGCCGGCGTAAACACCTACAGATTCACTGAAGTGTTTGTAAGTTATTGTCATACTGATAGATGCTATATTTTAGATAACGCCTCAGCAAAGACAAAGGGGACAGGCGAGACATGAATGGTAAGGGTTTGCACCCACTGAAGCCCACCCATGGACTCCCCTGGGTTCATTTTGCTACTGTGCTTTGTGTGTGTGGAGGTTCTCTAAGGTCTTTTTATACATCAGGATTGAAGTTTTCTATACCCAGACAAGGAAACTGTGGTCATGGGAACACCTACAGTCACCCTGAAGCATCTCTCACTTTCAAGAGTAGCTTTTCTCTCTGCCCTATGTGCTACACTTTCAGCAGCACTGGTTACGGAGAGGCCCATTCTTCTGTGGCCGGAGCTGGGCTCTTCTCCCTAAGCTCTCTGAGGATAACTGACAAAGACAGTACACACTTAGATGTTCCGCTTGATGACTTGATGATGCACGTGTATGTCGTGATTAGCATGGCCAAGCCTATCAGTAATCACCACCTCACATAACTGATCTGAGTGTGTGTGAGTGTGAATGTGTGAGTGAGTGTGCAGCTGTGTGTGAGTATATGAATGTATGAGTGTGTGACTGAGTATGTGTGTGTGACTATAACTGTGTGTGTATATGAAAATATGAGTGTACATGTGAGTGCATATGTGTGTCTGAGTGTGAGTATGTGTGAGTGTGTGACTATGATCATGTACACTATGAGTGTATGACTGTGTAAGCATGTGTGTGTGTGACTATGATCATGTGAGTGTATATATGAAAGTATGAAGGTGCATGTGAATGTGTGTCTGAGTATAGGTGAATGTGAGTATGTGTGTGTGAAAGTGCGAGTGAGTGTGCGACTATATGAGTATGTGTCACTGAGTGTGCGTGTGACTATGATCGTGTGTGTATATGAAAGTATGAGTGTGTGTGTGCAAGTGATTATATGTGAATGTGAGACTGAGTGTGTCTGAGTAAGTGTGAGTGTGAGTATATGTGTGTGAAAGTATGTGTGTGTGTGTGTGTGTGTAGTGAGAGCAAGTGTGTCTAAGTGTACAATGTACTATGACTGTCCTTTGATCCCCTGGAGCTGGGACTAGAGTGTCGTGACCCACCCAGCACGGGTGCTGGGAACTGAACTCGGGTCTTCAGCAAGAGTGGTGCCCACTCTTAAGCACTAAGCCATCTCTCTCCGGCCCCACTTGCCTATTTCATAACTGGAAGTCTGTCCCTTTGGTTGCAGTCCCCTCTCTCCCAACCCCCACCTTTGTTAGACACCATTGAACTTCCCCTGTGGGTTCAGCTGAAGATTCTCCTCACCAGTGAACTCCTGCAGTATTTGTCATCCAGCGTCAGACTTATGTCACTGACGTGGTCTTCTGGGTCCCTCCATGTGGGTTCCTGGTTGGTTGATCTCCCACTGTGGATGTGTGACATTTATTTATGTATTTGCCTGCTCTGTGTTTGCTTACCTGCGATGTCAAGTAGGAAGCTGTTGTATCGACTCACTCTTTGTTTTGTGAATTCTCGCTCCTAGCGCTTTGCCCTGCCGCCTCCGCTCCCTGTCTGCCTGTGGAGTGCATTCATGTGCTGGTACTGCTAATTACTCCACGGGCCCCACTGCAGCCTGGCCTGCAAGGCTGGAAGGGGAAGCCGGGTTTCTGTTTGTATTCAGTCTGTGTGCATTCCCACAGTCGTCAGCTGCCTCCGCTGATGTTGCGACACACAGTTAGAAAGGGGTGGAGAGTGGCCTTTTCTCCCACTCCCTCTGCCTGCCTCTGCCTCCCTGCCAAGGAGCCAGGGAAGCCTTTGGAATAACCTGAAATAAACTTGCAAGTCCAAGCAGAGCCTTCATTCCTCTCTCGAGGCATTTAACTGCGATTTGCTGGGGGCAGTGTTCTAGCCTGGCCCCTGGCCTCTAGTTATTTGCCCCAGCCCCAGGGGATGGGCTCCTATTGGTCAGTTTTTGTTGCTTTGCTAAGGACCCCACATCCCTGGAGCTCTTGCCCGAAACCACATCCTGTCCCGGTAGTGTTGGGGTGTTCGGCTGTTCCGTGTGAAGTAGGGGAAGTGTGGGTCGTGGACAGGCCCTGGATGCACCTCCACCCCGGGCATTTTGGGGAGGGTATGTGCTCCTGTATTTGCCCTCTGGCATAAGTCAGAGCACACGAGGCTGGCCTGACTTGCATGTAAATCCCTGCAGGTCCCTCTGCGCGGCTGATGCGTTCTGCCCTGGCATGGACAGGGTGTTCCCAGAAGGCCCTTTGTCTCCCGGTTTGTCAGGGAGGCTCCTGTTACACAGAGAGACAGAGAGATGGGACGCTGCCCAGAGCTCTGCCTTCCCTGTGGCTCAGCCGCAAGTGATGTGTGGGCTGTCACCTCCCACGCGCTCGGGGCCTTATTCATGGGTGTGGCGTGGCCTGGCCATCTTGGCGGAGCAGCTTGGCCTGAACTGGTTGTTAATAAGGGAAAGCATTGGGGGAGCCTTGGTCTGTGTAATGAGGGGAATTCCTCTTGCCACTCGGTATCAGGAAAAAGCCCGTCACTCCCGTGGAACTGGTAGACAGCTGTTTTTTCCGAATCAGAGAACAATTCCCTCCCCTCCAACTATCCTGCTGTGATATCCTTCAAAAGTGGAGCTCGATTTCATTTTCTTTATCCTTTCCTTGGTTTTGAGCTTGGTGCCCTGTCCTGCTTTTAAAAGCTATCCTTTAGGTAGTATATACACGGGGTGCAACCAGCAGCCTGATCAGAGAGTGGGTGGGACAGATGTCCATGGGTCTTCATTGACCTTTGCCTGGGAGGGCTCTGCACAGTCCTGCCTTCTAGCGCCTGTTATTGATGTCCTCTTTCGAGTCTCCACCAGGCCTGCCTGCATACAGCCCAGGCCTGCCTCAGTTGCATATTGCACAAGCGTTCACGAATCTTCCCTTTTACTGAGACCTAAGACACATGGGACTTTCCCATAAAGAGCAGATGTGCCCCTTAAAACTGCCCCCGAGAGCACTCTGCGTCTCAATCCCGAAGATATGATAACAAATTTATGATGAAAATCTAGATCAAGGGTGGTTGAGGATGGACTGCCTTTGGCTGAGTAGTAATGGGGTCTGAGCAGTCTTGAGCTGGGAAGGGGGTGCTTGAGGACTGTGAGCCTTTGGGGATCACAGCCAAGAATGGGGTCCAGCCCATCAGTGGCTACTGAAGACGGTAAAGGGCCCCACAGGACAAGGTGTTGTTTCTCAGGTGGAGCTCTGCGTGTTATTTGTTCCTGTAGGAGATCTCTATGCAGATTTACATTATTCTCATCTTCCCAATAAGTTAACTTCTGATGTATTCTGGATCAGTACCGCATGGCCACCTTGAGAATGGGGTCCTGATAAAAGCCTTGGCTTTGCCACTGCATTGGTGCCACAATGCAGGTTAAACTATTAACCACACTGGATTTCCTGGACAGACCCTGAGGCTTGGGACTTTCTGGTCATATGCTGGATTGAGAATAGAAGAGGACAAGATGTGTCCCAGACCCTTCTGAGTGTGTTGTTTGTCTAGCACCAAACTGAGCGGTACTTGGAGAACGTAGCCGCTCTCTCTGCCAGAATGGTCATGGTTTAAAGAATGTGCGTGCTGACAGGAGAGAGGGGATTCCTTCCTTTTGAAAACCCAAAGCGTAGAAACCCTGATTCAGGCTGCTGGCCCTGTAAACTGTGTCTCACTGAGACCTGTGGCCAGCATTAGTGGCTTCCCAGACAGCCTGTGCCAGAGGGTTGTGGACTTGAATTTGAGACTGAGATCAAAGGGAAGCTTCAGATTGCCGGGCAGCTATCCGTCCACTACATGTTACCACACGCGCCCCCACTGGCTAACTCCAAACTCTACAGCTTTCTTGTTGATATCTGCTCTAAGCCATCCTGACTTCTCACGGCTGACTAGACAGTTTCGCCTGGGGACCCAAGGTTCTACCCACGTGCCTGGCTGTCTGCTTGACTCCTTGTTGCTGGGGTCATGTTTTTGTTGTGTCTCTGTCTGAAATACATGCGCAGCCACTCCTCCCTCTCAGCTCTTCTCTTTCTATCTCATGGAACGCGCTCTGGACACCTGCACCCGTTCGGACAGTCATTCTTCTTCCTTCTCCCATAATCCTTCACCACACTCTCTTGCTCTAGAGAATACCGGTCATGTGACAAACCGGGCAAGCCGTGGAACAGTGAATCAACTCTTCCTTCTGGGTTATAGGTTCTTCAGTGGCGGGACTCAGTTTACCCTTCCTGATTTTTGACTTCTTCCAAAATGCTCGTCAAAAATTCCTACTTCTGTTCGTTCATCCATTCATCCAGTCATTGATTCATTGATTCATTCATTCAACAAATTGGCATTGGGGAGCAGCCATGTAGACTCAGCAATATGAGTTGAGCTCAAGACAGACATAAAGCATGGTTGATTCTAAGTTGTGTTTGGCTTTTCACCTTCTTTGTGAAACATGAAAGATACTTTCAGGTCCCAGCCCTCGGAATGTGATTTAACTTCAGAAACAAAGTCTTCGCAGATGCACTTCAGATTGTGTCATGCTGAATGAGGGGCCCCTATCCAGTGACTGGTATCTTTAGAAGAAGAGAACAGTTCAGACACAGAAGCATACAAGGAAAATATCCCAGGACAACAGGCAGAGCCCAGCAGTGAGGCTAGAAGGCAGGCATGCTAGGAATCCTCAGTGACCATCAAGGGCGGCAGGGTAGGACCCTCCCCTGAGCCTTCAGAGAGGACATGGCCCTGCTGACAAGCCTTTTTGAACTTGCAACCTGTAGACTGGAAGAGAGTAAATTTCTGTGTGCTAAGTTGCGGAGGCCTACTGGGTGGAGACCTCTGGGTGAAACCCTAGTTTACATCAAGAGTGATGACCAGCCCCTCCCCCAGCCAACCAGCAGCAGGAGCTGAGGGACAAAAGTGCTTGACTGCTTCCCCCTCAGCTGCCACAGCTGTGCCTCCGCTGAGCCTGCAGTGAAGAAGCAAGCAACCAGCTCTGGGGAATGTATGCCTGGGAAAGGGACTGAGACGGTGATTGTAAGTGACGGTTTGGCTGTCTGCTCGGTGGCCTTTCGTTAGCCCACAGTGGCAGCTGCTTCTGAGGATGTCTTCATGGTGCGTCACCAACACACTGTCAGAGCCTGTGGGGACAGGGCACTATCTGTGGTGTCCTGGCACAGTCTGTTCCGTGTCACCTCAGTACTGTGCCCTTGTATAAGGCCTATACTTCTTCAGACACCTCAGTTTCCACATCTGTAATGTGGGTGTATGCTGTCTTTCATGCAGGGATGTTTTGATGGTGAAGGAAATACAGTGTGAGGATACTGCCTGGACATAGCAGGCTATGCCATGATGACGCTGCCCCTTCCGTGGGATGAACAGAACAGGATGAATTCTGGGAGACAAAATGAATGTTGAGCAAGGAGATCAGAGAGCCTGGCCAGAGATCTGGGCTTTGATTTCAGCTCAATTTGTAACCTCTGCACCTTAAGGAAAAGCCCAGTACTTGGGGTCTTTTACTCTAAGATTAGATAATGAATTTGTCTTAAGGTTGTCGAAGCTGGGCTCGGGATTGGTGTAGTTCAAGTGTTTGGCGTGCAAGCATGGAGACTGAGGCCCTAGAACCCACAGAAAAACCCACAGACACACATGCATGCGGTGAAGGCCGCACATGCCTGCCACTCCAGTGCTGGAGGTGACCATTCCGGGACACTCTGCCCAGCTAGTGCAGTCCCATCTCTCTGATTGTGGGATCCAGGGAGAGACCTTGTCTCAAAAGACAAAGTAGTGACAGAAGACATATTTATGCAATCTCTGGCCTCCACCCATACACACGTGTGAGAACACACACAAGCACACATATGCACATACATGGACACACACACATACATGTGCATACCTACAGACCTTACTACCCAGAAGATTGAGGCAAGATATTTGCTTGAGTTTGAAACCAGTTTGGGCAACACAATGAGACCACTTCCTTAGAAAATAAAAACGGTTTGTCGAGCACGGTGTGTCATGGGGGGGCTCAGGGAGCTCTGGTTCTGGTACAGTAGTGGCACATGGGCGCACGCGTGGCTATCACCCAGGCTACACTAACCATGGTGTGGGAGGCCAGCAAGCTTAAGGACCTTAAAAAAAATCAGAGTTTCTTTCGTGTTTTGTTCTTTTGAGACACAGTTTCTATGTAGTCCAGGCTAGCCTCAAACTCACAACCATGCTACCCTAGCCTCCCGAGTGGTTGGCAGGACGACGGGCCTGCTTCGTCAGGGCCAGCTCCTACCTTGGAATTTCTCAGTCAGCATGCCACCAAGCTTTGCTTCTTCCTGGCCCCCACAAAGCCACTGCGACCCCAGCCTGCTGCTCCAGCTCCAGAGCTGACTTCTGCAAGATGGCCTGAATGTGGGACAGGCTCAGTTCCTGTTGCCACCACCTGAGAGGCAGAGGCCATCTGAGCAGGCCAGAGCCAGGTCCTCCGCATGGGGCTTAGAGCAGCTGCCCTGTGACACCCTTAGGTTCCCCTGGCCACACTTTCTTACGCTGTTTTCTATGAATCCTGTTTGCAGTTACAGCAAAAATGGAGGACTGTGCCTAGCCAGCATGTTTGGAATTCCTGACTGATTTTATACAAATCAAATTGTTATAGTCAGGTGGGAAAATAGTCCCTTTCTAACCAGGTTAGGCTAAAAGTCTGGTCCTTCCAGGGGCTCTTTGTATTTTCCTAAAATGTATTGATATTCTGTCCTTGTGCCTTAAGACGGGAGGCATTGGCATGTGCATGTGTGTGTGTGTGCGTGCGTGCGTGTGCGTGTGCGTGTGCGTGTGCGTGTGCGTGTGCGTGTGCGTGTGCGTGTGTGTGTGAAGACGAAGGTTGTTTTCCCGGAACCACATAACTAAGAACCACAATGATTTAAACAACAAAATGGAGCCGGGCGTGGTGGCGCACGCCTGTAATCCCAGCACTTGGGAGGCAGAGGCAGGCGGATTTCTGAGTTCGAGGCCAGCCT
>BDUI01000075.1:264274-343990 GCA_002335545.1 Apodemus speciosus
AAAAAACAACAACAAAATGTATTCTTGCACAGTCCTGAAAACTTTAGACTTCTGGTCCGAAGTCTAGGAGTCAACAAGGCCAGGCTCTCAGCTGAGTAAGGGGGATGGTTTTTCCTCACCTCTCCCAGCTTTTCACAAGGGGAAGGAGGTTGCCATTTCCTGCTGCTGCTTGGCACTGACGAGCCACTCCAATCTTTGAGGTCAGTAGCTATCCATTCTCTGTATCCGTCCTCTCTTCTGAGCTTCCGTCCTCTCTTCTGAGAAGCCTAGGGCTTGGACTTAGGACCTCGCCATTCATCTCCAAAGACTCAATCGCACATCCCCAGCGCCAGCCGGAACTCGGACTTGCCATTTGAGCAGCGCAGCTGAGCTGAGTATAGGAAATTGAGTACAAAACAACAGTTGCAGAAGAATGCTTCGGGTGTGGTAGTTTTCATAGCTTATCTCATTTAATCCTTGCCCAAGCTCTGTGAAGTAGATGTGATCCCCCTACTTTCCTTTTCATGGGAAAACTAAGGTTTGGGGGACTGTAAAACCTGGTGCACACAGACTCTCCAACAGCCTTGTCTACTGCACTACCCTGGGTCACCCTTTGCCATCATAAAGAAAATTAAATGGCTCTGGGGAATAATGGCTCCATTAGTAAGGCACTAGAAGACTTGAGTTCAATTCCTGAAACCCACATTTAAGAGGGAAAGGAAGGGGGAGAGGGGAGAGGGAAAGAGCAGAAAAAGAGGAAGAGGAAGAGGAGAAAGAAAGAGGAGTAAGAGGAGGGGGAAGAAGAAGAAGAAGACAAAGAAAAAGGAGGAGGAGGAAGAAGAAAGAAGGAGGAGGAGAAGGAGAACAGGGAGCAGCAGCAGCTGGGCACAGTAGTGCACATTTGCAATCTCATTGCCAGGGAGGTGGAGACAGAGAGGTCTTTTGGTTTGTTCCAAGCAAAGTGGGAGACCCTGTTTAAAAAACACACAGTAGATATTGTCTATGGATACGTTGCCTTGTTCCACAAGCAAGAAAACTGACAGGCCACGCCGATGTGAACTTCAGGAGGACTGCACACATTTTACTGAGTGACTAGATTTGACTTTCTAACTCGGACTAAGCCAGCATAGGTAAGCGTGAGTGAGGAACAATGGGGTGTGCGAAGCAGGAGGCCATGGTGAGCTGAGACCAGGCCACACTCATTAGAGGACAGGGCTGCTTAGGTGAGAGCGGTCAAGATGGTTCCATCCTTCCAAGAGTTGGTTTAGAGTTGTCTCAGCCTCTCTGTCCCAATCTTATGTCATGTTGTCTTGAGCGACTGCTGTCCCTACATATACAGTTTAAGGTTTGGCCGGAAGTTGTCTCTGGACCAGGAGCCGATCCCGAGGATCAGGTGTTGAGTCTGGGCAGTCTCTCTAGATTGTCTCACTGATATTTCCAGATCAAGATTGGGTAAAGTGTCACAGCGGCTTTACAGAGCCTCCTCGCCTGTAAAGTGTCCACGCCTCCTCCGACAGGATCTTGCTAGTATTTCCTATCCACATTCACTTCCTGACTCCTGGTCCTATGATTTCACCAGAAGGTGAACAGCTGTAAATGAGAGGCCTTTTGTACCAACGCTTGCATTTTGCACCGTGGAAACAACAAGAATAACAAATAACCTTACCACAGTTGTGAGACCTTCTGAGCCTCAGACTGAGTCTCTCTGTGCCTGAGACTGTTTAGGTCTGAGGGAATGTGAGCTATACTTGTTGGCGTTTGCTTGGGAAAGAAAAGTGCTGTCTTAGTCCTGTCTTGCTGTGAAGAGACACCCTAACGGCGGCAACTGTTGTGAAGGAAGCATTTCATCGGGGCTGGCTCACAGTTTCAGAGATGAGTCCATTATCATCATGGCGGGAAGCATGGCAGCGTGCAGACAGACATGGCGCTGCAGAAGTAGCTGAGAGTTCTCAGGTGGCAGCAAGAGAGAGACTCTGGACTTGGAATGGGTTCTTTGAAACCTCAAAGCCCACCCCACAGTGACACACTTCCTCTAATAAGGCCATATCTCCTAGTCCTTTCAAGTAATGTCACTTCACTAACTGGTGACCAAGTATTTAAATCTAGGAGCCTATAGGGGCCACTCTTAAATGACCACAAGCACTCAGGAGCTCTTAGGTTTCAGGAGAGTGGTGCTAGCCATGGAGATGTTTATACCTTTGCCTAATGTTTCACTGTGAGCAGTACGTTCCTTTATTTGTAAAAGCTCTTGTTTTTGTCAAGATTCCCCAGAAGATCAGAGCCAATCAATAGGATAACTATCTAGAGAGATCTCCATCTAGCAAGACCCCATTGAGTTGAGGAAGGAACAGGTAACGTGTCTGCTTATGTGGTTATTGAAGCTGTGAAATGCCCAAATCTGCAACCAGCCAGTTGGAGACTCAGGTGGGACTTGCCGGGTGGGTGACACAGTTATGCTTGGGGTCCAAAGGCTTGAGAACCAGGAGAGTTGCTGCTCAAATATACAGAAAACAAACACATGAACAAAAACAAAAACAAAAAACTGTCTTCAGGATCTAAGAAGAGCCAAGTTTCCACTTCAAGCCCAAAGACAGGCAAAGAGGAATGTCTCAGCCAGGTTTGCCAGGCAGGAGTTGTTCTTAGTCTTTTGTTCAATCCCTATTTTCAGTAGGTTGGAGGAGGCTCAGTCCCACCAGGGAGGACAGTCCCCTTTACAAGTGTATTGGTTCAAATATTAATCTCATCCAGAAATGGTCACACAACACACTCAGAGTAACAGTTGACCAAATGTCTGGGTTCCCCATAGCTCAGTCAAGTTGATAGATACAATCAACTATGATACTTCGTGGCAAGTGTTCTTGGTTCTTAGCAGTGAGACTGCAGTGTCCAGCCTGTGACTTTTCTGTTCTTGGTGGAGCTAGCTATACACAGTTGAACAAGGTTAGAGACACCAGGACAGAAATCTAAAAGAGGGCTTTAGCAATGGGATCTTTTGAGATTCCATTGGCTTCCCTTGCTTCTGGCCCTGACCATGTTGGTATAATTTTTTAATAGGTGAGAAAAAAGATAAGTAAGATAGTAATTATTGTGCAGTGAAAGCTTCCCCGGAGTCCTTTGATCTGGCTTAACTAAATAAGCCAAGATATCACTGATAGGCAGAGGGGAGCTCTCATTAAAGCACTGTGCCCTAGCCAGTCTTCACTTTCTCCCAACAGTTGTAACTTTGTATACACACTATCCCAAGAATGGCCAGACTCGGGGAGGGAGAGCGGCTTCATCTCCAGATGCCTACAGGAGTCATTAGTGGTGCAGCCTGTGGAGTTACTCAGCTCCTCCCTGCCCTCTGTCTTTCCCAGTTGCTACATGGAGAAGCACAGTGGTGCTTACACATGGATCCACAGAATACATTTGAATGGAGAATTACTTTATTAGCAAACTTTTAAAAAGTCATTTAGTCTTTGTAATCTAAAAGTTATCTTAAAGTCTGTAGGAAAGTTGTTACATTTTGCAAAAGCCAGTAGGAAAATAGTTATATTTTTGCAGTTTGGCCCTCCATGTTTAGCAGATAATCACCATGTAAGATTTGTTGGCCAATTCACCAGGTACTTTAACAACCCAGTGCGGGACACCAGAAACCTTAATGGCAGAGGTCTCAGCATCTGTGGAGGATTCTGTCTTTCTCTGTTTGCTTTTGTTATTTTACTATTCTCAGAGGGTTTCATCAGATGTAATTATGAGTTGGATTGAAATGGACTAGCAGAATTGTTCTGTATTTTTATTACAAATCTAAGCAAATGGTAACCTTTAGATGCACCTGGACCTCTTCAAATCATAGTGGCTAACTGTATTTCCCATTTTACTCTTTGTACACGAAGACGTGACGAGGGAGGACAACTGAAGCTGTGGGGGGAGGAGTCAGTGATTTGAATTCATGTCTGCTTTACTGGTTATATGACTTAGGGTAAGTTACCTAACCCGGTCTGTTTCTTTATCTAAGGATGAATATGCACATACACATACATATACACATACACATACAAACATACATACACATATACATACATACAAACACATGAATACACACATATACACACATACAAACACACATATACATGCATATATGCATACATACATATACTAACATACATACATACATATACACACAAACACACATAGTACAGATATATACAAACATATATATATATATTCATCCATACATTCATCCATACTATATAATAAATATACCTATAGGTGTATTGTAAACCTGAGCCAAGTAAGATAACCTCATTTGACTGATCACTATTGTAATTTCTTTGTTTGTTGTTTTAGTGAGGGCTGGACTTAAACTTCTTACTGCCTCTACTTCCTGGGAGAAGGTATTGTGGTGGATGCCACCACACCTGGCTTGACCTTGTTATTAATCAAAGCAGTTTTCTCTTGTGAGTTGATTCTCCTCTCTCTTGGCTGTCTTACAAGTCTTCTTGTTATTCTTGTATAATTGTATCTTCATTTTTTTCAGTAGGAAATTGTTCAACATAAATGTGTTGTGTGTTTGCTTCTGATACATCACATTCAGGAGAGTAGAAGGCAAAAATATGTGCTTTTGTTCTAGGTTCTGTGTTTTTGTTTTCTGTGATTCAGCTCTGGGCTAGTGAGATGGCTCAGTGGGTAAAGGCACTTGCCCTGAATGCCTGTCAGACATGAGTGCCATGCCCAGAACCCTTGTAAAGGCATAAAGAGACAACTGGCTCTACAGTTGTCTTCTGATCTCTACACAGGCTCCACGGCACATGCATGCACACACAGACCCACAGGCACACACATACACAAACACACACTAATACATGCATGTACACATGGACATATGCACATTTATAGGCACACAGACCCACTGACACACACATGCACATACACAGGCACAAGGACAGGCACACAGACCCACAGGCATACACACCCACACACATACACACACATGTACACATACACACACACACACACACACACACACACACACACGCAGGGACAGGGACAGGCAGGCCCACAGTCCCACAGGCATACGCACGCACATACAAACATACATACACACACGTATACATTCACATATACACATGCACAGGCATACAGACCCACTGACACAAACAAACACACATACACACATGTACACATGCACATATGCACATGCACACCAATAATAATTTTTAAAAGTAAAATAAAGCTCAGCTTCATTTCTAAGTAAGCAACTCCTCAGCAAAGCTGGGATTCAGAACCAGGATTTTCTGGGGATGCCAGCTCCAAAATTCGATACCTGTAGTGCAGAAATCTACTTTGGGGTTTAAGGTAGAAAATTTGAAAACAAATAGAAGGTCACTATCAAAGAGGCTTAGCACTGAGCCCTGTCACCCACAGGAAAACAAACTGTGGTTGGAAGGTCAGAATGAGCCTCGAAATTCTGTCTTCAGTTTCAAGCACCCCATTTGAAAGGCAAGCACAGAGGCAGCACTACTGTATACTAGTGTGTGATGTGCAGAGAGAACCACTACTTACCGTATAACACGGTGTGATGTGCAGACAGAACCAATAGTTGCCCTTTGTTGTTTTTTGAGACAGGGTTTCTCTGTGTAGCCCTGACTGTCTTGGAATTCACTCTGTAGACCAGGCTGACCTTGAACTCAGAAATCTGCCTGCCTCTGCCTCAGAAGAGCTGGGATTAAAGGCGTGCCCCACCATGGCCTGACAAGTTGTGTTCCTCATGAGGTTGGAGAGCAGCTGCATTGGTTACTTCTTCATCCCTGTGATCAAATATGGGACAGAAGCATGGTGGTTGGGACAGTTCCCCCTTGATGACAGGAGTGTGGAGCATGGCTTGTTCACAGCTCGGTAGATCAGGAATCAGAAAGCTGAGGCTGGACCCCAGGGCCATATCCCCTTCGGTGTCCACCCCTGGCTGCTGAGTTGTGTTGGCCGGGTGGCAGTCCCAAGGTTCCACGACCTGCCCAGAGAGTATTACCTGCTGAAGATGAGATGCTCACACAGGAGCCTGTGGAGGACATTTTACATTTACAGAAGGGAATCCACAGAGGGGTTTGCCTGTTTGTTCTTGCTCGTTCACTGTTGAGCACGGCTCTGGCAGAGAGTAGGTGCTCCATTCATCTTTGAATGGACCACTGGCTATTCATCCGTCACCTGAGAAACACTGCTGAACAGCTTGTTAGGAAACTGGGTGAACAAGAAAGGCTGCAGCGGTGCTCTGAGGTTGAGAGCATGCACGACTTCTGCCCAGGATCAAAGTTCAGTTCCCAGAACTCGCGTAGGGCAGTTCTCGACCTCGTGTGACTCCAGCTTCAGGGGAATCTGTTGGCTGTGGCCTCAGGCATGCATACCTCCACACAGACAGACCTGCAGTTAAAGCTAAGATAAACCTTTAAAAGAAAAGGGCTACATTTGGGAGCTCAGACGGGGAATATTGGCTGCTGAAATGCTGATCACACTTTGGGACACTGGTACATTAAAATCAAGGGGACAATTTGGAGTGGGGTGCCCGCAGGTGTCACTTTAGGCAGTGTGGTTACAGAATAGGAAAGGTGGCTTGCTGTCCTTTCTGGGTGTTCGGGGCTGGAGGACACAGAGTGGCAGGAAGAGGAGGCCATGCAGAGAAGGGAGGATCAGGGGTGTGGACCGGGAGATTTGAATGAAGAGTCAAGTACAGCATAGAATGTTCCACAGGATGGCACGTCCTGGAGGATCTGCAGTTGTACATCAGCAGTTTCTTTTGGTTGAAACATGAAACAAAAACTATGAACTAGCTCAGAACTCTGGTACCTTTAAGTTGGTTGTTTGGCAGGGTTGCCCTGAGGATGGTTCCAGGAAGAACATTGCCCCTGTGCGGATGAACAAAGTGAAGCCTGCACCGAGTATCCCAGTAACCGAGTGTCTTAGGGTTCCTATTCCTGCACAGAGCATCAGGACCAAGAAGCAAGTTGGGAGCGGGGGTGGGGTGGGGGGGGGGAAGAGTTTATTCACCTTACACTTCCACACTGCTGTTCAGCACAAAAGGAAGTCAGGACAGGAACTCAAGCAGGTCAGGAAGCAGGAGCTGATGCAGAGGCCATGGAGGGGTGCTGCTTACTGGCTTGCTTCCCCTGGCTTGCTCAGCTTGCTTTCTTGTAGAACCCAAGACTACCAGCCCAGGGATGGCACCACCCACAATGGTACCACCCACAAGGGGCCCTCCCCCTTAATCACTAATTGAGAAAACGCCCCACAGCTGGATTTCATGGAGGCACTTCCTCAAGGAAGGCTCCTTTCTCGGTGATAACTCCAGCCAGTACCTGGGATAAGTGATAGTCTTTGTCTTGGATGGCAATTCTCAGCCTTCCCAATGTTGTGGCCCTTTAATGCGGTTCCTCACGTTGTGGGCACCCCAACGATAACATCATTTCTATTGCTACTTCATGACTGTAATGTTGCTACGGCTATGAATTGTAAGTAGCTGTGTTGTCCTATAATCTTAGCAGACCCCCATGAAAGGGTTATTTGCCCCCAAGGACCACAGTCCACAGGTCGAGAACCACTGGTGTAGGCCATGGTGTTCTGAGGCTCCTTCCCTCCTCGGTTGACCCTGGCCAGCACTGTGGAAAGCCCTCTCCAGGCCTCCTCGCTGCCCTGGGGAGCTTTCATTAAAGGATGGCTCTCTGGGATGAAGGGGACTCAAGAAGAGCTTTAGAAAGCCCGTGGGCAGAGATTTCAGGAGAGGAAATGTGAATGAATTCTACAAATTTCTACAAACTCACTGTGCAACTTGGGGGAAATCCCTTTTCCTCTGTGCACGTTGATTTTCAAAAGATGACCCYCCCCCCCCCCCMCCMCCACACACATACACACTCTGTTGTTCCTTCGAAGCTGGGAATGTTAAACATGTACAAGGCCCTGGATTTAATCCCCAGCACAAAATAACAACCATAAAATATTCCATCTATCGTGAAGGCTTTATTCCAGAGCTGACCTATATAAAACATAAAATCCCCAAACGTGCCCATGTACACATACATACACATGCAAGTTCACACTATATATAGAAAGTTAAATGTATAAAACAGACATAATTTGTTGTCACAATGTATTTAATCCATACATCACAAATATCTCTATTTCAACATCTTATCAAAATTCCATCTTTTTTCAGTTCAGAATAGCTGCATCTCATGCACTCAATCCTTACATGTTGCAAGATGTCTCTCTGCATGAGCCTTAGGTAAGAGTAAAGTTTATTTGAGTGGCATTATGGACAGGACCCTGCCCACAGTCTTGAAAAGTCCCTGCACATGGCTTCACATTTACCTACTGAAGGCATGGTAAGGAGCTGAGCCTGATAGCACAGGCCCGCTAGTCCATCGGCTGAGGCAAGTTCAAGACCAGTGCAGGCCACTTAGTGAGACCTTGTCTCAAAAAGAGGGGCTGGAGAGATGGGCCTCCGGGATCCGTTCCCAGTAACTACATGGTGGAAAGAAAATCAGTGCAGTCCTTTGATGCCCATATACATGCACGTATACACGTAGAAATAAACTTCAAAAACTGAACGTGTAAAACCCTTAGAATATTTAAGAGAAGAGGGGACCATAGCTAGGTGACAGAGTTCTTGTCTCATGTGTCTCATATGTGAAGCCCAAAGTTCAGTTCCTAGTTCCCCAAAACTAAGGCCTCATCAGTGAGAATGTGGGAGCCTTAAAAGTCCATTTTCTTGATAGAAGGAAGAAACCCCTGAGAAATTCTTCTGTTCTGGTTTGAATGTTAAGTGTCCCCCAAAGGCTCACGGCATTTCTGAACACTGGCCCCGAAGCTCATATTGCTCTTTTGGGAATAGAGGGAGACTTTTAAGGAGTGAGGCCTTGCCACAGGAAGCAGGTCAGGGAGGTTTTATAATCCAGCTGCACGTCCTGGACACTCTTTGTGCTGTCCCGTCGCACTGTGAGCATCGATGAGTCCTAGCTGCATGCATTGCCACCACGCAGGTGCCTCCACCCTGCCTTCCCCTCCACAGTGGGCTGTATCCCCTCAGACCGCGAACCAAAATAATCCTTCCCACCTTGTGTTGCTTCCTGTTGGGTAACTAACACCCCCTCTCCAGGTCCACAGCCCCATTAGTTCCCGGAACCCTAGACTGAACAAAAGGGGTTTTGTTTGTTTTCTTTTGGTTAGGCAAAGACAAATGTGGAGACAGATTCCTCCCAGAAATAATGAGGTAACTTTATCGTTTGTTTATTTTATTTAGTACAAATATTTGCGTATTTTGCTGCAGGAATATTCAATTCCTGGATATTTCTCAGACCCTGCTAGAGGAAGCTGTATCACAGAACATTTCTAAAATCTGTGATCTTTGAAGGTTTCAAATAGTATTTCACACACACACACACACACACACACACACACACACACACACACACACACTCCTTTCTGGGGGCCTTGGACTGTGTAATTTCTCTTATTTCTAAGGAAGCTTCAGTATTCTCTGTAATTGTCCTCAGGTCACCTCTCCACCCCCCAGGTTTTGATGACATTGTAGCCCCAGTTTCTCAAAGTGTTCCCCGCCCCCCATCTTGGATCTTTCCCCACTGCATTTATTAGATTAGTTTTGAATTTCCTTTGCCCTGTAGCCTCTTGCTTTGCTTTGTTGGAGCTGCTAGGACTTGAACCCAGGATCTCCAGCATGCTAGGTGCACGGTCACCACTGAGCTCCGCCCTCAGCCCCTCTGTCATCTGTTTTAAGAAACAAATGTTGCCCAGTGTCCAGCAGGCTCAGATGGGTGGAATGAGGCTGGAAGGACCTGCCGATCCTGAGCCGTGACCCTGGCAGAACTGGGTAGTTTCCTTTGGATTCAGATGTGGGCTTGATAATGCCTATCTCTCAGGACAGAGTGGGACTTCATATGAACACTGCCTGGCCGAGAGTCCAAGGTCAGAAATATGCTGTGGTAGTTCACTTTGGAAGGAAATCCAATCCAGCTGCAACAAACAAAGGAGATGCCTATTTACGCATGGTGACAGAACGGAAAAGTCCTTTGAGGCATAGCTGAATCTCAGTGCCAAGATGATGCTGTCCGGACTCCCCAGGGACCACTTACCTGTTATGTAGGTTCTTCTTGAGATGACTACAGCATCAGAGGCTGACCATGAGTACAGAACTGTCTGCTTTCTAGTAGCTCCCAAACGGACGCTCCTTGGCTTGGCTCTCATCACATTTCCAACTCAAAGCCAACCGTTGGCCACTGGAATGAGATACCCTGTTTGGTTAGATCCAAGGTTCTGACTGCCTGTGGCATCAGGGGTGAAGAGTCTGGTTCTATGAAAACCATATGTGGTGACAGTGGGCGTGATAGTTGATTCTCTTGTCAGTATGAGGGGAATTCAAACCACCATGGGAGGACGATACTGGCTTTGGTGGTTTGTATAGGTACGGTCCCCATAGATCCATGTGTTTGAATGCTTGGCCACAGGGAGTAGAGTTATTAGATGGTGTGGCCTTGTGACAGGAAGTGTGTCTCTATGTAGGTAGGTTTTGAGGTTTCCTGTGCTCAGTCTCTGCCCACATGGTAAGAGAGTCTCCTCCTGGCTGCCTTCAGATCAAGGTGTAGAGCTCTCAGCTCCTCCTCTAGCACCATGTCTGCCTGCACACTGCTGTGCTTCCGCCATGATGATAATGGACTGAACCTCTCAAACTGTAAACTGTCCTCAATTAAATGTTTGCCTTTATAAGAGTTGCCTTGGTCGTGGTGTCTCTTCACAGCAATGAAACCCTATCTAAGACACTGGCCATGAGGGGGAATTTTAGAGTGGTTCGTTGGAACTAGGAAGACCCACCCTGAATGTGGGCAGTGCCAGCCCATGGGGGGAGGGGTGGGCTGGAAGAAAGTGAGCGGAGCACCCGCATTCACCCGTCTCTGCTTCTTGGTGGTGGATGTAATGTGACCCGCTGCCTCAGGCTCCTGTTGCCGTGATGGATTGTTCTGTACTGTGAGGGAAGAGACCCCTGTAGGTTGCTTTTGTTTGATAGTTTGTCACAGTCACAAAAGGGGTAACTAACACTGTGGGGGAGGGGCTTCCCAAATGATGACTTGTGGCTGGTGTTTAGGTTTCTCTGTGGTGGTGCTAGGGATTGAACCCAGGGCCTGTGCATACATTCCTTCCATCCCCTTTCCCCCACCCCCCCCCATTTGCTTGTGAAGCTAAGATGAAATCCAGAGCCTTGCTCCTGCTGGGAGAGCACTCCACCAAAGAGCTGTATCCTCATCTCCAAACTCAGCAGCAGATTAGTGTGAAGGATGCTGGGGAGGAGGAGACAGCCGCAAGCTTCACTGCACACAGTCATGGGCTATCCGTCTCAGATCAGTGATGTTTGTAGTGTTATCCTCGCTCTTTAGTTAGGGAAACATTGGAGGTAGAGATGGCAGGCGTAGAGGCAGTCAGGGGAATGTGAGGAGAAGACAGAAGAGGACCCGGCAGCCACCTAAGATCCAGCCTGGTGTCAGCTGATTCTCCTTACCTGTTTCTGGCGTCAGTTTAGAGACTCATTCCTATTTATTTCATGTGTCTGAGTGTTTGCCTGCGTATGTGTGTGTGTGTACCGTGTGCATGCCTAGAGCCAGAAGAGGGCTCTAGATCCCTTGGAACTAGAGTTACAAACTACAGTTGTGAGCTGTCATGTGGGTGCTAGGAACCACAGCCAGGCCCTCTGCAAGAGCACCAAGAGCTCTAACCACTGGGCATCCTCTCCAATCCACTTCCCACCCCCACTTTTAGTTTTAACCAGTTGAAACCTCTTCCGAGACACAGGAAGCTTTGGAAATGTTTGTCTATCCTCTGTACTGCTAGTTTCTGGGAAGGGGGCTTTCTGGGAGGGCTTAACCCCAAATCTTCCCACACTGTCCTTACTGCCCTCTGCCAGGATGGTTTGGTTGTCCTGCCATATCAAATGGGGGACATCACCAATCACCTTTTGGAAGCTTTTCTATTGAAATTATAATGCATGTGCGTGTGTGTGTGTGTGTGTGTGTGTGTGTGTGTGTGTGTGTGTTTAAAGCACTGTTTGGAGGGGGCTAGAGGATGAGATGTCTCAGTGGAGGGCCAAGCCCCTGTGAGAGGAATCTCACAACTGTCCCAAACTCCAGCAGCTCCAGGGGCTCCAACACCTTTTCCCATACACACACACACACACACACACACACACACAAATGATAAATACAGTAAAGTGTAGTGAGGTTTTTTTTTTTTTTTTAAATATCATCGTACAGATGGAATTAGGATTTTTACCTCACAACTGATGTGTACCCTTTGACATAAGTGTCTGGGTGTGTCTGTCCACCCCTCAGATCTGTCTTGTGACAGTAGTGTCCTCACCAACGCTACCTTACAAACATGAGACCAAAGGACAGCAGGGTGAAATCTCTCTAGACCAGGTGCTCAGAAGTTGAGGATCTGGCTTCCAGGGTGCTCCTTCATGTGGGGAGCACGAGAAGCAGTCCAGGTTCCAATGGCCACCACAGTTCAGGCCTGACAGAGCAGACGGGGGGACCCAGGAAGCCTGTTTCTCTGCCTGGCTTCCTTGGCACCTGAAGGAAGTGCTTTTGCTCTGGGGTCTTTGGACACTGAATGGGAGCTCAGGGAGGGAGACGGAGACCTGTGCCTCCTGTCTGGCCGACTCCACGGCAGGGCAGTTGGGTTTCTGGATCTGATCTTGATTTGGTAGCGGAGTCCTAAGGGGCATGTAGCTCCATGGCTTTGTGCTCCCATGGCCGGATTCCGGGGAGAGGCACTTCCGTAGTTAGGATGCCGCGGGCCTCTTTTCTTTCCCTCTCTTTGGTGTGTGCCCTTTTCTCTAACTCAAGTCAACCGGGACGAGCTGGACTTTATAGATCCAATAGAAAATGTAGTGGTTACGGGGCCTTTCCCTTCTCCCCATGCACCTCGTGTWGAGGACCAGGGGAGGACAGAAGGAAGGAAGGACAGACCGCCCGTAACTCTTTCACCAAGAGATAATAACTTCTCTGATCATTTTCCAGCTTTGCTTCCACACAGCATTCCCCAGACTCCGCCGACACCCAGCCACCTTGCTCTGAGACCGAGGCGGGCTGTGCCTGTTTTGTGTTTTGTCCTGTAGAGGGACACCCAGTGTCCTCCCCTGCTCCCCCCACCCCCAAAGAAAAGCTAACTCTGAAAGACGCTGCTTGTCTGGTGGAGTGCATCTTAGGAATGTCCTTACTGGGGAAGGAACAAAAGCCTTTAAGTCCCAAAACCTCTTTGTCTGGCCTGGACCCTGGAGGTCACAGAGACCTGGAGTGTCCTGAGTTTACTCTTGTGTGCTCTTGAGTGGCTAGAGAGTTTGAGGGAGGGAACGTGGAGCTCTGCTTGTTCTGGTTTCCTCTGTACCCTTTCGAGAACACTCTCAGGGTGCCATGTTTGTAGCAAGATGGCTTGTGTCTTTCCAAGTCACCAGCCACTGGGGCAGACCCCTGCCTGTTCATTCCAGACGAGGGCTGGAATTATGGCCAGAGACTGGCAAGTTTTTGCCTAGGACACTGAAAGAACCCATCTAACCTCTTTTATGAGGAGGAGCTTGTATATATATCTGTCTGTCTGTCTGTCTGTCTATGTCTAACTGTCTTTCGGCGTGGTGTTCAACTGTTGCTTTCTGACTTTGCGGAAAGGCCTGTTTGGGCATGGTGGTAGAAGCCAACCCTGAACATATGTGGTCCCTGCCCGTACAGCGCTTCCAGGGTCTCTCTATTCATGGGGCAAATATAAAAACAGTCAGTCACCAGATAGCCTGTGCTGGCTGGCTGGCTGGGCTGGGCTGACGGGCATGCAGCAAGGCACTGTGGTAGCAGACCCAGAGTCCTTTCTGCCTCTTTGTGTTTGGTGTGGTGTCTTCAGTTGCTACCATGTACGTCTTTGCAGGGCCCAGTCTTTGGGGCTGGGTGTTCCAGCTGGCTCCTTGGCTGGGGTTGGGACTCTGCTCCTAAGGGCGGCCTGTTCCACTGAGAGGTCAGCTGTGAGCAGCTCCAGTTGGTCCTCCAGCACTGTGAGCCACAGCAAGCATCTGTCCCATGTCCTCCTCCCCCACGCTCGCTCAGCTAATCTGGGAACAACGCAGAGGGTGAGCCATAAGGAAAGTGTTTTCAGCGAGGAGACCCAAAAGATAGGTGAGAAAAAACAGAGCTTGCAGAAATGATGGTCACGGTCACGTGATCCCAGAAGGTCAGCCCAGCGGGGAGCAGAGCATTCACTGCTAGTAAAACCCTTCTCCCCTCAGCCTCTTCTTACCCCCCCCAAAGAATGACTTCTGGGGTATTTATGCTGGAGAAAGCTATTTACACTTCTGGCCCAGTCCCCTAGGGTCTAAGTCATTGAGGAATGACTGCGAAACCTTGGGAGTGCTCCTCATTGGCAGGATTAAGCTTCCACTTGCCCAGCAGGATAGAGAGCTGAGTTGAGCTGTATGTAAATAAAGAAATATCTTTATTCCTTGTCTCCCACATCCTTCTGCCCAAAAGGAAAAAGAAAAATATTTCCAAGTGCATCTGAGTTCATGTAGCAAGTGCGGATCTACAAAGTTCTGTGTGTAAACCAGAATCGAGTTGCGCGGTTTGAAGGGACTGTGTGTAAATATTTTTATGAGGTAAAAAGGCTGACCACAACGTAGATTGTTTATCTTTTAGTGAACTCATTTATTCTGTCACATGGCCCCACAGGAGCCTTAGACTCACCTGGGAAACTCTTAAAATTCTCAAAGCCCCAAGTCACCACCAGAGCACATCTCTAGAGGTGGGTCCTGGCACAAGGAGGGTTTAAAGTCCCTAATGCACATGTGTTGTGGGAAATTTTAAAATTGTGGCATCAGATCATGCTCTCAAGCTTCTGCCCCTACTGCCAACTCTCTGGAGCTAACCCCCCGCAGCACCTGGCTCGCTTGTCCTGCGAGCCATTCGTTCCCTCTCTGTCACAATCCCCTATAACCATCGGTCCCACACTCCAGTTACCAAATAGAACTGCCAACCTTGAGGTTGCATAACACAATACCCAGTAACCTGGTAGAATCAAGACTCTTGAAGCTTAACCAATCAGATTTATACATCAATAAAATCACAATTTACAAAATGCCAATATAGTAATTTCAGAACCAATTGATAATGATAAAAAACTTTACCCCACTATTGCTTTATCCCAATATTTCTAACCTTGTAAAATCATAGCTACTTGTGGATGTGAAAACCACGTGGGATGAGGATCTTCTTCCTGTCCGTTGGCCACCATCTTGGCTGCTCCCCTACTTGCTGTCTCTGTAACTCTCAGCTCCCGTTTCCCTGTCCAATTACAGGCCTCCCACTGCCCTAATCTGATTAGATAGGAAAACCTGCACCACACATCCCCTCTGCCTTTGGTGTGAATGTTTCCAAGTGACAAAATGTAACTATGTTTAAGGCAGGGAAGTCACCCAATGTCAATGGTGAGGTGTCTTCGAGACAACTCGCTGGTGCGAAGATATAGAAACCTCCTGGTTTGTGTAGAAGGGCCAGTGGACGAGCCTACGGCTGCCTGACGCCCATGAAATGGAACACTACACAGGAAGGAAAAGGGCCAGACCACTCAGCTTCCCCTGACTGAAGAGCAGCCTTCCTCTTTGGAGGAAATCTGCACTCTTTACTGAGTGGGCAGCTCTGTGAGGGATGGAAGTGGAGCCAACCAGGTATCCACATCAACCCTGGGTACCCCACAGGGCAGCCACATCTCCAGTGTGTCCTTGTGGATTGTGGGTGCCTCTTGTTACATTGAAGGAATTGAGCTCTGAAGGCCAAGCAGTTCCCATCTCTGGGCATAGTGAAAGGTTTACTTCTGAGACTCATTCTTGAGTGTTGACTGTGTGCTGTATCTTGACTGCGCTAGTGGTCACTGCAGATAAGTTTGTTTGCCAAGCACGGCACAGCAAAATGGAGTGTGAGTTTTATCTCTATAAACTATCTGTTAAAAAAAAAAAACCCTCACTGGCAACAAATGGATGTACAGAATGTAATAAATGAACAGAATGGAATTATATTTTCCATAAGAAGGAAACAGTGTTTATGCCTGCCACAAGACGGAACCTTGGAACCATAATGCTATGTGGAAGAAGGCAGACCGGAGGCCACGCACTACCTGATCCCCACATTCAAACACTCTATCCAGAGCAGGCCAACTGCAGAGATGGAAGGGTTTAGCATGGGGCTGGGGAAAGAGGGGAGAGAGAAATGACTATAGAGTGGGATTCTGCTGAGGGTGATACAGTAAACGTCCTGAAATTAAATAGCAATCTTTGCACAGCAGTGTATACTTCATGCCAGAGGTCTGTAAACTGAAACCGTCAAGATGATAAATGGGGCATGTGTGTGTGTCTGTGTGTGTGTGTATACACTATATAGAAGAAAGCATATGAGTGTGTGTATGTGTGTGTACACTATATGAAAAAAGTGTGTGTATATGTGTGTATGTGTGTGTTTATGTGCATGTGTATGTGTGTGTATACTATATGGAAGAAAATGTGTATGTGTGTGTACACTATACGAAAGAAAGCATGTATGTGTGTATGTGTGTGCACAGTATATGAAAGAAAGTGTGTATTGTGTATATGTGTATATGCATGCATATGTGTATGTATATGTGTGTGTATGTACTATATGGAAGAAAGTGTGTATGTGTATGTTTGTGTGTGTATGTATGTGTATGTGTGAGTGAGTATACACTATATGGAAGAAAGTGTGTGTGTGTGTGTGTGTGTGTGTGTACACTATATGGAAGAAAGAAAGGAGTTCTACTTCCTGTTAATGGCCATACACACAGTAAGTTCATTCCTCACACTTTTGAAGTAACAGGTTGTTTGGACTTTGGTTTCTCTTCTTAAGTGGGGTGAAGGGGTGTTTTTTGGGGGGACCCTCCCTGCAAACCTGAGGGTTCTTTGCTCACGGTGAACCTGTGAGTTAGTTGCAGCTTCACAGTCACCTCCGTGTGATGCTGTAGCTCCTCGTGGAATCCTTCCCAGCATCCCTGACTCCCCTTGACACCCAGCAATTATATTCTCAAGGATGCTGCACCTGGCAGCTTGGTCTTGGGAATCTTCTGGGAGTCAGGAAGAGAATGCACGCACGTCTTCCTGGAGTATAGTTTTTATAAAGAACAGGTCTGCTTAGTCTGGCTTAGTCTGGAGTTTGAAAGGAAAATCAGACTAAATCACGGCTCTTCGGCGAGCACAGCTGTATAAATAACAGTGGGCCTGAGACTGTCGGGGACCCATGAAGCTCAGCCGGCATGGTGTGCTGGGGACATTCTCAGTTTGGAACCTAGTGACTGCCCAGGCTGGGGACAGCTGGGGGCGGGGAGGTTCTGAGGAGGAGGGCGATGAATTGGGCAGTTGCACGGTCTAGCTCTGTGTAGGCCTTGAAGTCCCAAACAAGAACCGTATTGATGACTTACCGCCCCGAGCAGACAACCCTGAACTTTAACAGAGCCGAGATGGAAAGCCCACACAAGGGCCTACAGTTTCCAGAATGAACCATGTTCTTATTTCCCCTCCATCCACCAAAGGACAAGGAAGAAATCTAAACGAAGACGTGGGGGATTCTGGGGGCGAAGGGAAATGTGATGAGCAGGGTCCCCGAGCCTCAATGGGACAGCCACATTCCTCAGAGGGCTGGCCTGCCCTTCTGAGCCCTGCGGGTTGAAGAATGTCACTGGGGTTGGTGCAAGCTGGAGCGTTGCCTCTGTTGATTGTTATGCACAAGAGCTTGTAGTCAAAGCCCTGGAAGATGTCTGGGGAGGAAGGCTGGCCGCCTCTTGGGTCCTTGGCATCTTGTTAGATATCTATGATCTTCATTGTCACCTTCATGAAACTTGGAGTCACCATAGAAATAGTCCTCTGTGTGCCTACCTGGCTGTTTTCAGAAGAGTTTAACTGGGTGAGGAAGACCCTCCCTACATGTTGGATGGTGCCATCCAATGGGCTGGGGTCCCAGACAGAATGAGAAAGCGGTGAGAGAAATACTACATCGATCGTCCTCTGCTTCCAACCCCGATGCCGTGACCCGCCGCCCTTGCCTTTCCTGCCGTGCTTTCCCCTCAAAGCAAACCCTTACCTCCCTAAATTGTACGCTAAGGAATTTTCCCACAGTGACGTGAAAAGTAACTTACAAGGTGCCCGAATACATCAAACCGGACTCTCAAGCACAGAATGCTAAGTCTGCCCTGATATGGCTGCCCTGATATGGCTCAGGGCAATTGGCTTGGACAGAAAGGAACCGGGGAGCAGGGGAGACAGAGCCAGCAAGAGAGCTGAGTGTAGCTGGTCGCCTGTGGCTTCACGGAGAGCGCCCTTGAGCACCTGTGAGGATGTGGATCCAGACAAGGAAGGAAATGGTGCATCACGGATCTTCAGGCTTATTTCCTCAAGCTATGTCTCTCTTAATGCTTGTGCTTCTCCTAAATGTTCTAGAAAAAAAAAGATGTCAGTGGTGTTCTCAGAGCAAGTAGGTACTGCTGTGTCCAGCCCACACGCAACCTGCCAGGTCAGGAAGCTCAGCCTCCAGCCCCTGCTGTCCGGCCACGGTTGGTAGGGCGCATGTCCGCTGTTCGTAGGGCATGCCTACTGTCACTTTGCCTCTTAGGTGCTTGGCTTCTTCCCTGGTAGATGCTGCTTCTAAGAGAGTGATCCCTTGGCTCCACCCATCACGGGATTCCTCCAGCCTTCCTCTTCTGCCCTGTTCTCTGTGAACTGTGAACCGCTGCATACTGATTATGAGGCAGCAGTACTCGGAAGCTGTGGCTCCAGGCACCCTTCACAGCTCGATGGAAACGCTGCCAGCTCGTACAGACAGCAAGTCCTTTGAACCTGGACTCACTGTCACTACTCGCTGGGGTTGCAATTGAGTCGGGTTAAAATCCAGTCTCAGCGCTCCATTCCCACGGCTGCACTTGCAAGGTAGCTGTGAGACCTGGAGACCGTGAGGGTACGCCTGACTACATGGCGCCCAGCTGTCCTGGTTAGGCCAACCTCTCATTGTTCCCATCTGTGCCTGGGCAGTTGTCACACTAGTCTCCCCAAGTCTCTCCACCCGTTGGTCTCGCCTCCTTGTCTTCAGTTTCTCGTCTCTGCTTCCTGCATTC
This sequence comes from Apodemus speciosus, assembly GCA_002335545.1. Taxonomy (NCBI): domain Eukaryota; kingdom Metazoa; phylum Chordata; class Mammalia; order Rodentia; family Muridae; genus Apodemus; species Apodemus speciosus. The sequence continues at coordinate 283,433 of BDUI01000075.1, forward strand.
AGTTTTGGCCTCAGAATTCATGTTCTTCCTTTGAAGCAAATTCCCCACCAAGCCTCATGCCCTCTGTGCCTGTGACAGTCACTCGCCCAATAAGCTCTATGCTGGCATCAATGACCAGTTTGTAAATTCTTCTCCCTGCTAACCCTTAGACCTTGCTCCCCGGCCCCTGCTCACCCCCCTCCCCACCCCCCACCCCTGTTCCTCTGCATTCCTGCAACACTGGGGGCACTGGTTTATATTAATCTGGTTTTACCATGGAAGTTCAACAGATGACCCTATGGGTGCTAAGGACCCATCAGAATCACTTTGTCTCCTCAGGGCCAGGCACACGTCGTACCCTTTGACTTAGTTTGCATCTGCTTGTGCAAGACCCAAACAAGAATCGTTTTCCAGAAACTGGGCAGCTTTTGGGAAAGGCTGGGGATGAGGAAGTGAGGACTCGTTTCCGGTGTCACCCGCTTGTCACCCGCTTTCCTCTCTGCGGGACTGAGGTGGCAGCAGAGGCCTGGACTCTTTGAGAGGTCCAGAAGTTCAGGGAAAACACAACCTAGACCTGAGTTCCCTCGCAAAGACCTTCAGTTTTCCTGTCTGGCAGAGCCAAGTGCAAGGCCGGGAGGTTCCTTTGCAAGTCTCCATCCTTGGTTTGTGCTGGCTTCTCTCTGAGCTCATCATCGCCTCAGCAGATGGAAGGCTGTGAATAGCTGTTCAGAATGCAACAGACCCCCAAACCCCCACCCCAGCGAAGGCCTCTCCTTTTAGGGCTCCGTTTGATTTAGTCTTTTCAGTGGGACCTGCACGTGCCAACCCTGTTTAACTCTTTACTAACTCCACAGCCGGCCAGATTTGCTTGCGGACTGCCAGCGCTCCGAGTTCTGAGGTTGGGTTAGAGGCATTCCTCACTCACTCTATGCTATGCGAGAGCTGCCATTTTGCTCCCCCCCCCCCTTCTGTTTAACTCCACCTCGACATTTCCAGGGCTGTCCCACCTCTGCCCTAAGTCCTGTGACACTGTCACCATGGGTGAGAACATCGTGACTCCCAACCTTAGGAAGCTGGATGGGGGCAAGGTAGTGGTTCTAGCCAAGAGGCCCAGCAGTGGATGCTGAGTCCTTCCTGTACTGATATTTCCCATCCCTGTGGTGATGGCTCTCCTCTCTGTCTAATATTGTGCAGACATTTGACTGCCTGGAAGCTACTAAGCTTCTACCATCTCTGCACTGCACTGCCTTCTGCTGGTGTGCCCAGTACATGCTCTCTCTCTGGTTACTTACAATCTGTTAGTGTGGCTATGACCCTGATCAGCAGTGCCGGGAAAATGGGGCAGCTGTGGCTGTTAAGGAACTCAGGTTTCCAGCAACCTTCTTTCCCAACCATTCGCTGCCTCCCAGAGGACATTGTTAAAGTGTGGCCTGAGCCAGTCCTGGTTGACACCAACCTGTGCCATCCCAACCTGTACTCCGGAGGCTGAGTTAGGAGGATTTCAAATCTGAGCGAGCCTGGGCCACAGAGTGAGTTCAAAGCCAGCCAGCCTGGGCAATTCAGTGGGACCCTGTCTCAAAAAGTTAAAAAAGAGGCAGGGATAGAGTTCAGTTGGTAGAATGGTTGCTTGGCTTGTGTGAAGCCAAGTTCAATTCTTATATTAAATAATTGATGATGGTGGTGGTGGTGGTGGTGGTGGTGGTGGTGGTGGTGGTGGTGGTGGTAGCGGCAGCGGCGGTAGTGGTGGTGGTGATGGTGCTAAAATGGTCAATGGAGACATGACAAAAGGAAAGCAAGAGCCAGTAGTTGATAATCTTCTAGGGTCTACGTTTTAGAACAGTGGTCTATTCAGTGAACTTTGTAAGTTGGCTTCAGTCACACCAATTGAGAAAAGAATTATAAGCTAGATAGACATAGGGGACATAGCTCAGTGGGACAGTGGCTCATGAGGCCCAGGTCCCAGGTAAGTATGTCTGGATGTATCTATCTATGTATGCATGTATGGCAAGACAAGCTAGAAGCATGGAGTGGATCCCTTGGGAAAGCCTGCCTGCTCCAGTGTTTTCATGAGGTGGGATGGCAGGTTTTCAGTGGCTTCCCTTGAGTTCTGACCCAGGATGGGATTCGGTTTTTCTTGAATTCTGGCTGTGGAGTGCTTTTGTTACATAGGAAGTGAGTGGATTTGTTTTCTTTCATTCTTTCATTTAGCCAGTAAGTCCTGAACATTTTGTGGGTGCCCTGGAGGATAGGCTGAATGTAGAGCCCTTTGTTGGGGTGTGCACACACACACTGCCCTTTGTTGGGGTGTGCACACACACACTGCCCTTTGTTAGGGTGTGCATGCACACACTTTGCCCTTTGTTGGGGTGTGCACACACACACTGCCCTTTGTTGGGGTGTGCACACATTGCCTTTTATTGGGGTGTGCACACACACTGCCCTTTGTTAGGGTGTGCACACACACTTTGCCCTTTGTTGGGGTGTGCACACACACACATTGCCCTTTGTTGGGGTGTGCACACACACACTGCCCTTGGTTGGGGTGTGCACACACACACTGCCCTTGGTTGGGGTGTGCACACACATTGCCCTTTGTTAAGGTGTGCACGCACACACTTTGCCCTTTGTTGGGCTGTGCACATACACACACACACACAAACACAAACACACACACACACACTGCCCTTTCTTGTGGTACACACACACACACACACACACACACACACACACACACACTGCCACAGGCTGCTCCAGTCAGCATGGCAAGCAGGAGAAGCTCTGTTTTGCAGACATCCAGGAGCAGGTTTCTGTTTTAGAGGCTTATGTAGCCACACTGGGACCAGCCTTGGAGTCCAGCATTTCAGTGGTGGAAGAATTCTTTTTTCTCCTTTTTTAATTGAAAATATTTTTTTCACATATTATATTCTGATCATGGTTTCCCTTCATCTCCTCCTGGGTTCTCACTCCATCCCCCAATGCACACATCCAAATCGATGCCTTCTTCTTCTCTTTCTGTAGAAAAGAAACAGAAAAAGAACAAAATCAGAATTAAAAACAAAAACAAATAAAAGGCACAAGAAGACATGCGTGCAGACATGCATTCACATGAACAAACCCATAAAAACACAAAAACAGAAACCATAACATACAGAACACAACCAAACAAAGCAGTGAGACCCCCCCCCACCCCTCAGATCCCCCAAGTCTATAAAACACCACTCAGTTCATTTGAGTTGGTTATCTACTGCGGAGTGTGGGGCCTGTGCCTCTAAGTGTGGCTAACACACCCAATGAGACTCCATTGCTGAAAACTGCCTTTTCCCTTGCAGGCAGTTGTCAGTTGGAGACAGCTCCTTGGTTAGGGATGGCAGCTCTGTATGACCTCCCATCCACTGCGGGCGCAAGCTTCTCTGACTGAAGCACTGATCTGTGGGCATAGCAGAATGCCATTAGGAGCCATTTTATTACTGTGTTCCTTTAGCAGAACAAGAGTTTTTGGTTTGGTGGAATGATCTGTATCTATCTAAATGACTAGAAAGGTGAAGTTGCAAGGCCAGTGTCCCTTGGAGAGAAAGAGTGATCAGCATCACCTGGGCTATAGCTCAGCAGGCAGCAAAGGCCTTTGGAGGGTTTTTTTTTTTTCCTCCTTGTTAACTCAGTGAAGGCAGACATAGGAAATGGAGGCAACACCCTCAGAATATTGAGCCAACCAGGCCACCATCACTCATCTAGCAAATGGTAGGCCTGTGGCTCCCTTTGAGGTTGTCTATCTTAAATTCAAGGGCGTGCATTTCTCCCACCAAGGCTCTGAAGCTGAGAACAACCTTCCTGAGCCAGTGTTTCTCCCAGGCCTCCTGGGAGCCCCTTCCTCCTGGGCCCTCAGTGGGATGTTGCTGGGTCTGCAGGGAGGCATTCACTGAACTTGCTCTCCCGTGTTCATCTCTAGCCCTGGAGCAGCTGCTGACAGAGCTGGACGACTTCCTCAAGGTCCTAGACCAGGAGAACCTGAGCAGTGCAGCCGTGCTGAAGAAGAGCGGCCTGTCGGAGCTCCTGCGGCTTTACACCAAGAGCAGCAGTAAGTGTGGGCCTGGGGCCTCCTCTCACAGCACTGCATCACAGGCACTTTCCTAATGCACTTCCCAAGACCAGCTACCTGAGAGCAAGGACTCGGCAGGGCTGGCTCTTCCTGAGGACTTTGTCCCTGGCGTGGTCTCACACAGTCACCTCTGTGTGTGTCTGTGTCTTCCGTCCATCTTCGACTAGGGTTCACCCTTGCAACCTCAGTTTTAAGCTCCATGTCTAAATAAACATCCTGAGACCCTGGAGGCATTTAATATATGAAGTGGGATGGACGGGTCAGGGAGGCACAGTTTACCTCCTAACAGTGGTACCCGGTAACCTGACTTGGCTGCAAACCCTCTAAACACTTCACATATCAAGTGGGATTTTAAGCGGAGTATGTTCAAAACCCTCTCCCTACTGATTAAAAGAGAAGAGACAGGAAGTTGTTACGAATATCGAAGGCTTCCTTGTGTACTGGCCAAGGAGACTGAACTGTATGAACTTCAAGACAACCCTATGCAGTTGGTGCTGATCCCACACAGGGGACTCAGACCAAGGCGTTTAAATAACTCAACTAGCATTATGTAGCCCGAGGGGAGAGGAAAATATACCTTTAAGATTATTGATTACAGAATCAATTTCCCACCATTTTTATGGTAGAATTAACATACAATAAGGCACACAGACTATAAGTATGAAATCCAGCGATTTTTTTTTTTTTTTTTGGCTTTTCCGAGACAGGGTTTCTCTGTGTAGCCCTGGCTGTCCTGGAACTCACTCTGTAGACCAGGCTGGCCTCGAACTCAGAAATCCGCCTGCCTCTGCCTCCCAAGTGCTGGGATTACAGGCGTGCGCCACCACGCCCGGCTGAAATCCAGCGATTTTTGATAATTGCAGAGACCAGAGTAACCCCTATCTAAAGCTAAACAAGATACTCCTGTCATCCAGAAAATTCTGTCTTATGGGCTGGGAAGATGGTTCAGTCAGTGCAGTTCTTACAGCACAAGCTTCTAAAGGCCTGCAGTTGATCCCTGGCACCCACAAAGCCAGACACTACAGCATGCCCCTGTATTTATTTCCTTGAGGAGGTGGAGATGGCCAGATTTCCACTGGGTGCCAGTCAAGAAAATTAGGTGGAGAAGCAGTTGAGAAAGATGTCCAGTCTCTCACCCTCTGAACTTCACGCATATCTGCCCAGGTGAGCTGATACTCACATGCAAACTCATGCACAGGTATGCATATGCATGTGTAAATAAAAGAAGACTCACGCAAACCCATAAACATTTGCAGCAAAAGCCTAAGAGTAATTAAGGACCAAGATTTCTAGTTGACCTCCGGTCCCACATGCATATGCATATACACAGCTGTTATTCTTAAATTCAGCCTTGCCCTGTTTTCTATGATGTCCTTCCCATCTCCACTCCAAGGCAGGGCACTGCGCTAGTGTCTCTCTCCTTAGACAGTTCCTGTTCTGGAATTGCATGTAAGTGCCATAATACTGTGTATACGGCGGATTCCCTCGGAGACTCACAGAAGCCGTGGGTGCGTCTTCACCTTGTTCCTCTCACCACTGGAGTATTTACCTGTTGCTCTCTGCTTGGGATGTTCATGTGTTTTGGCTGCAAGGCTTGGCGGCCTCTGAATACTCCTGTATAATTCTCCTGGACAGATGGTTTCATTTCTAGCAAATTCAGAATTGCTTTTACAAGACAACCCTTGCGAGCTGCTGACGGCCGAGTGTAGTTGGTTTTGTGTCAGGTGTTTGCGACTAGGCAGGCTGTGTGGGGACATCGGAGGGCACCAGATCCATCTGCCTCTTGGCAGGAGCGGCCACCATCCCTGCCAGGGAAGGGAAGTGTTTATCTGCTCCAACCGTCACAGCTCCCTGAATCTAGCCTGACTCGGGCTACTTTTGGGGTCTCCATTCCCTTCTCTGTTTCCGGTAGAAAGTGTGTTTTCCCTGCAAAGCAGGATGTGGTAAGCGGAAGTGTTTCTAGATTCCTGCAGGCCTTCCCTTCTGGAGCAACCATGCTGGCCAGCCATTCCGTATCATGGAGTGCTGGCCTTTCCCCTCTCTTGGACACGCACCCATGGCTCCTCCTTAACAGTGTCTGCCAGGCTGTACATCAAAGAAGCGCTGGCGGGAAGCAGAGGGGATGCACACTACAAAGAGGGAAAGCTGGAAAGGAATGAGTCACCTCACAGAGAACTCAACTGATGGAATCCTTGAAACAGCAGGCTCCCAGGCCTTTGAAGACGCAACATTGTAATGTCTTATAAAGACGCCCGGGAGGAAGCCTGCTGTCACCTGTCTGACCTGTGGCTCTTGGTGCCTGTGTACTGGCCTTGCCTTCCATTTAGGATCCCTTTGGACTTTTGTGGGCTAGCCTTTGCTCTCTCTGACTTTTCCTATTCATCTTCTACTACAGGCCGATGATAGGGAGCTATCGGGATCTGGGTCTTGGGGATCTGGGATACCTCCAGAGACCCCCTCCCCCAGACCTCTGATGGATGTGTTCAGCCCTGTCCAGGCTTGTGACCATCTCTTTTCAGTGGTGATTTAGTTGCTGCTACACATAGCTGAGAACGTTGCCTCGTGGTCCTCCCTGCACTGCTTAGACAACGAAGAGTTAACACAGACGGTACTTACTGGGTCCAGGATAGTGTGAATGTGCAAGGTGCCTCAGATTATGTCATTTAATCCTTGTCTCAATATTTGTGAGGGAGTTGGTGGTGTGGCGTTTACCAGTGAAGGAACCAGGGCTTGGCAAGTCACTCAACCAGAGGCCCCAAGTTGCAAGTGGTGGAGCCAGAGTAGGCAGACCTAAACATTAAGCCCCCCTCCCTCTTCAGTTCCGTCTCACTGGACTAAAGTTGCCATCCAAGATCGAATCCTAAGACACCCCCACCCATTATAGCATCTGTCTTCCTCCCGACCTCCCTGCCTCACCGTACATCTCTCCAGACTCAGCTCATTCTCCAGCCATGAAGGGGAGATGGCTACTCTGCTCCCTGGAAGATAGGTTGTGGTCCTCACATGTTGGGTGCAGTATGAGAGGCTGTGCATGTGTGTGTGTGTGTGTGTGTGTGTGTGTGTGTGTGTGTGTGTATTTATGTATGTATATATTCATGTGTGCATGTGCCTGTGTGTACATGTGTGTACATGTGTTTGCACCTATGTGAGTGCTTTCATAATTTTCAAATGGAATCACCTATCTGGGTTTTCGGGTTTTTATTTTTTAGTCGGTGGGCCCCTGTGTTTGTGGCTGATAGCAGGGTATGACTTGAATGCTCTTCTAGCAGAGACTTGGCAGCCTGCTATGCCATGCCTTTGCCAGCAAGAAACATGCCCTGCTTGCCCTGTTTAAGACTCCGGGTTTTCCAGCCATTGCCCCTCTAACGGGAGGCACCTCGGGTGCTCTGCCCAGCCGACCGTAGCCAAGATGTTCAGCCTTCCCTCCTACCTGGCCCCAGTTCTGAGAGAAGGGCCACTCTCTATAGATGACAGGTCCCCGTGTCCCCTGTTGGTAAGCTTTTCAGTTGTAGTGAATAACACAGCCAATATTACAGTGGAATACAGTACAATGAAAACAACAAAATAACATCAAAGACTGAAGGCAATATTACAATGAACTTCAAGTCTGTTTTTACATATCTGCTGGAACGTTCCCATAAGACAGTGGAAATGCTAGAAGGAAGGATGAAATGGTGTATAATTGTCCTCAAAATCAAGTTCGACATGACTGTCTGTTTAGTCTCTGGTGAGCCAGCTAGCTCTGCAGAGTGCTGCTGGAGCATCTGAACTTGAGCTGCCGTGGTTTGCTTGGCCATTTTCCCATCTCCAGCCTCTGCGTTGCTTGCCTCTAACCGTTGTCAGCCATAGGCTGATGTTACTTTTTCCTATTCCCTAAATTTGAGTTCTGTCCGGTCAAAGCATGCAAGCTTCCACCTTGATTGCTTTCCATCTGGGCAGACAGGACAACCGAGGCACAGAGATAAGAGGTGCTCTTTCCAGAAGTTTCTGCTCATAGCAGAGCTTGGCAGAGCCATCTCTCACCTCTCCCCGGCTGGTCCCTAAGTTGATCAACCCCTATCACATTAATTGAGATATCTGGGAATGGAGCAGTGTTGCTTACTGGTTCCCGCATGGCCAGACACTGAGACAGCACTGCCAAGGCTGATAGCCGAGGGCTTGTCAAGCCTCCTCTGGACCCTCTGGGTTCTCAAACTTCTTTTCAGGCCAGAGGCAGCCATCTACGGCCATGGAAGAGAGACCGGCTTTGACAACTGGATACTTTGGCAAAGGTTTGCGTTGGATCTATTGGCTGAGGAACACTGTTTAGTCACAGGAATTTACTGGCTATGTGTTGCTAGGAAATGCAAATTAAGGCCACAGAGGGACCATCAAGGGACTTTGAAAGAGGAGAACCCATGGATGGTCTCCTAGGTAGCCGCCAAGGATGGGGGTATAGAGGCTAAGAACCAGGCGGCGTGCAGCAGGAGGCGCCTCTCTGCCAGAGGCACCAACCAGAGCAGTGGCCTGACCTATATACCAGTAATTTAAAGGAGGGCATGATTATATTCCTACACGTTTCAATCTTCAGGACCAAGCAACAGGCTGGTGCTCCCCGCTTCCTGTGCCTGGCCTTCTCGCCTCCAGAATGATTCCTTCACTCAGCCGCCCCTCCTCCTTCCATCTCCACCCTGGGCTTTGGGAGGGTTTTTACCAGGCCCCTGGTGTGGTTTGCTCTAATCTAGACACTTCTGATTTTAGTCCACTGTGATGATTCATATCAGGATGAGAAAGGCAGATAGGAAATAGTTTACAGTGCCAAGGGGATCCAGAGGCATCCTTAGTTTGTGGGAATGTGCTGTAGCCCTTTGAGGGATGGACGCCCTTCCGTTCATCCATTCTGGTCCTCAAGCCTTCCTCCTCGGCCTCCCTCCCCCATCCCCTACTCCCAGGGTAGGAAAACCAGCAGCCAGCATCTTGCCATGTCTACACTGGAGGTCTGCCACCCGTTCCTAGGATTAACTCTTTATCCTAAGTGTTCCTTTTTCATAATTACTTAACTATGTAATTGTATAATTACATAATTTTATTTCACATGTATGGGTGTTTTGCCTGTATGTGTATGTATGAATATTACATGCACGCCTAATGCCACCAGAGGCCAGAAGCGGGCAGCGGATTCCCCCTGGAGCTGCAGTTGCTGGCAGTTGAGAGCTGTGTGTGCGTGCCCTGCGTGCGTGCATGCGCGCGCGCACCCTGAGGCTGAAACCCTGGGCCTCTGCAGGCACTGCAAGTGTTCTGGATCACTGAGCATCCCACCAAACCCTGCCAAGTGCCCTCCCTGGCCCCGATCACGTACAAATGCCATAGGTGGGTGCTTTCTCTTTCTGGAGGAACCAAGTCATGTCTGTCCTGTCTTTCCTTCTGCAGGTTCTGATGAGGAATACATTTACATGAACAAAGTGTCAGTCAACAGGGAACAGAACTCAGCGTCTCCAGACAAAGGTATGGAGCCCAGAGCTGCTGTGCTGCCTGGCTTCAGACAAAGGAGTCAAAGCCTCACCCGTCCTGCCCGCCCCTCCCCAACAGTTCTCCGACAGGCCCTGGGGGTTATTTTTGGAATCCACATTTTGGTTAATGGTATTTTTGGGTTTATATATTTTTGGATGTTTCAATGGGGCCACCACCTTCTTGCCTATTGGGCGAGGAATCTGTCCCTAAAACCTCTTGGCTTTTCCCAGCGTTGTTGCAGGAAGAGGAAGTCGTAATTCAGACATTCTAGGAGAGCCGATCCCACGGTTCCAGCCCTGCCTCTTTGGGTGAAGGGAGGAGGGAGAAGAAATGGTAGTGTCAGCAACTGTCCCGTTGAAAGATGAAGCTCGCGGGGTACTCTCCGGCAGCGTGGGTTCTCTCCTACGAGGACTTGGGGCCTTGTCTCTGGCGCCCAACCTCTGCCTAAAACTCATTCTTTAAAACCCCTGGTGTGTGTCTGGCCCCCAATGTTAAGAACATTCAGCATCGGGGGCCCCAAGAAAGTTTTCTCTAATTCCCAAACTTAGAGAGGGGTGGGAAAAGAGTCCCCCAAAGCTTCAGCCATGTACCGAGATGTTGCCTTTGAGACATCAGCAAGCATGCGCTGTCTTGCTGGGCTGGTTGAACTGGAGAGACTTGGAAGTCGGTGGCCTATTCTTCTTTGGTGTGGTGTCCACGCCTCTTCCCCTCTCTCCCCCGCCCCCACCAAGTCAGGAGCCGAGACACTCATGCGGTGCCAGTGGCCACTCTGCCTAGGGTCGCTTGCTTTCTGGGTAAACGGTGGCGGAAAGAAGCACAATCGCCAGGCCGGTGCTTTGTGTGGCTCAATATAGTGGCTGCCAAGCAGCTGCCCTGCTCCCTGAAGCTCTGTGGCTGGGCCATTTTTGAAAATGGGGGAGGGAGGGGAGGGCAGCGGAGCCTTCCAGAAAACCCATGCTGGCTCCTTCTGAGGAATCTGCATAGAGCTGGCCACAGCTATGTCCTATTCCTGGAGGAAAAAACACAACTTTGGCTGGAGGGATTGCCTGCCTGGGTAATTAACACCTGCTCAAATAGAATACACAGGAGAGGGGCCGGACAAGTGAGCAGGCAGACATTCCTGGGTAATGAGAACCTGCCTCTCCTCACCAAAGCCTTCTCCTCTTGCTGCCCACAGTTCCCGAGGAGCAGGATCCACTGACCAATGGGGAGCACGGCCAGCATTCCTCAGCCCCTCAGAAGAGCCTTCCAGACCTCCCTCCACCCAAGTTGGTGAGTGTCAGGCCAGGACACTTGATCGTGGCTGTCTGCCTGCACACCTGGCCTCTGACCCATTCCGAGCACGGGCCCTGTGCAGGACACAGGAGGAGGAAGTCAGAACACAGGAAACCTGGCCAGGACCCTCCAGGTGCTCAGAGCAATGGGCCTGGGGCGGCTTTCTCAAGTGCCTTTGTCAAGGGTCACCTTGTACCTAACACTGCAGGGCCATCCACAGTTCTGATCAGCAGTTCCTGAGTCTGTGACCTTCCAAGCAGGTACAGTGGCTCATACCTCTGATCCCAGCACTCAGGAGGCTGGGGCAGGAGGATCATCATGAGTTTAAGGCTGGCCTGAGCTACTTGGTAAGTTCCAGGTCAGCATGGCCTAACAGTGAGACGTTACCGCAGATACACAGAATAGAAAAAGGCACGTGTTCCACACTGTACCTCATACTTGAAGCCCACCAGAGGGTCATGGAAAGCTTAGAAATAGATTTCCTGTTCCAGACACGGCCCCCAGGCTGCACCTGCCACCCAACATTGACAGGTGCAGCCTCCTCAGATTGGGCTTTCACTCACTGCCCTCCTGCTGCCCGGGTTGGTTCGGTGTCAGGGTCTTTGTATTTTCTGGGCTACTGACTTGTCCTCCTCTCTCAGAAGCTCCTAGAGTATCCTGTCCTGAATGCCGAGGCCACTGGACTCCCGCTCTGCCTCTATTGAGCTGCGTCCCTTGTCACTACTAACATAGCTGTTTCATTATTCATCCTTCATCAGATGTAAGCTCCAAAGGACAAGAATAGCACCTTTCACTAACTGCCTCATGCCCAGTGTCTATACCAAGTAGGCCATCTAGAGCTCACTTTGTAGACCAGGTTGGCCTCAGACTCAGAGATCCACTGGCCACCTGAGTGCTGGGATTAAAGGCTTGACCACCACGCCCAGTTTGTTCCTTGGTGTTTAAGTGACAGCAATGTTGGCATCTGTCTGACCGGATGGTTCCGCTCAATGGGTTACGCTTATAAAGACACTGTCTGTGCCCCACTAAGGCAGCCTTTGGTGTGGTGAGTCAGAGTGTTTACATTCTAGGGTAGATTGGGTTTCTGTAGCTGTGCTTAACACTGGGATCAGAAGCGTCTTGGGGAGGAAAGAGTTTATCTCAGCTCGCAGTTCCCAGTCCATCACTGAGGAAAGTCAAGGCCTGGCCCGAGGGGAGTCCAGGAGGCAGAGAGGCTGGATGTCAACACAGGCTTCTTGCTGGCTGTATATCAGAGGGCGGGACTGTGCTCCTCCCCCATTCACTCTCATCCCAGTACTTTGGGGGGCCTGAGGGAGGGACACACCTTCCGGGAGCTCCCCCATCAGGCTGTCACCAGCAGCAGTGGGTGGTTCTGGATGGAGGAGAGCCGACTCTGGTTCTCTCATAAGTTCTCCCAGGCATTGTTCACTGCAGTTTTGCTGATGAGAACCGCCACCTGCTGAGTCAGATACTCCCGGGTCAAAGCAAGAAGGGGTGGTGTATTCAAAAGGCAGAGTTCCCCTGGCACTGAGTCTTAACTGTTCTAGAAATCTGTGTTTCATAAACACAGTGTAGAGAGCCCAGAGTCTGGGAGTTGGTCATAGTTCTCCAGAATCCAGTCCAATGGACCCGAAAGCCTCTGGGATTCATGGTATTCCCCAGTGTGAAGACTGAAGGGTCTCCATATGAACCAATGTGAAGGGAGAGGACAGGTGGACATGGTCCTCTCCTGCTCATCCTTCCTGCTCGGTCTGTGATGGGGGTGGCTCAGGCCTTGTCTGAGCGAAAGTTGGTGCTTGAGATGGAGAAATTGTCACCACCCAGGAATAGTTCAGTCTCGGGAGCCTTTCCGAGGCGTGGTAATTGTCCTGTGGACAGACTCCAGGCCTGGGGACCATTCCAGCAGCACCAGCTGACATTACAGTGTGGGGCCCTCCCCCCACCAGATGGACTTTCTTTGCTAGAAGGGTATGGCGTGTCTAAGGCCTTCCGAGCATTTTCCTAGGCACCCACCACTGCCCTCCGGTGATTCCAGATGTGGTGTGAGGAAGGGTGGGCTCTGCCTCCCTCTGCACCCCCCCAGGCCCTCACTTTCCCACCCACACATGCATGCCCGTGCTCGGGCCCCTCAGGCCATCCTACTCACTTTGCCCAAAGCAGTAAAAGTCTCAGTCCAATGTTCCCAGAGGAGAAGGGTCAGGTGGATCAGGAGGAGGAAACGCAAGAGTCATTGCTGACTAGGCCTCCCAGGAAGACCACATGGCAGCTCCATCCTGCCTTCCTCAGACAGAGATGCCCCTCTTCCCTCTCCTGAATCTACATGATCAGTATTACCCGAATGCTGGGCCCACAATGCCTGTGTCTGGACAGGATGGTGGCCCCTGTCCTGGACTTGGGATGCTTGTCAGCCCATCCCTGACTGGTCTCTGGTGGCTAGGTCCTCACTGCAGTCCCCACAGTCAGAACAGGTCCATCCAGCCGTGGAGGGCAGCCAGGGGTCTGGAGCAAAGTTGTGGGTGTGGACAGTGACTCACAGCTTAAGTCTTTCCAGGCTGCAGGCTGCACAGCCAGGTGCTGTGGTCACTGCAAGAGAAACAGATGTCCGCTGGCCACCATCTTGGCAAGCGCCACCCCTACCCCACGCGCCTCTTGAGGTCCGACTGTGACATTAGCACTGATCTCAATGGGGCTTCCTGATGGGAAACAGCTGGCATCCGTGGCATTTCCACAGCTCCGGAATTTTCCACAGTGTGTTGTTCCCCAGGGAAGCTTGCGTGACTGCCTTGGGTTATCTAGCACCATGGCTATTAGGTCTCATCACAAGAGCCCTTGGGCTGTGGGGCCACCCACCAGCCACCTACTTTGTTTCTTCCCATTTGCTTACACCAGCTACACTTCCTTAGCATGATGTCCTATGGACGGTCTCTCTACACTGCAACCCTAGGAGTGAATAGCTGAGATAAGAGACACCAAGAGGCCACAGATTCCTAAAATGTTTGCTGGTTGGCCCTTTGGAGAACAAGCAGAAATGTGTATCTTGGTAAATCCCGCAGTTCATGGTGGCTTCTTCCTCATCTCCTCCACTGAAAGCTGGTATGTCAGCACTGAAATAAAATCTCCTGCATCTTCAGTTAATCATTACTGTCTTAGGTAGAGTTACCATTGCTGTGAAGAAATACTATGACCAGAAAGCAAGTTGAGGAAGGAAGGATTTGTTTGGCTGTTTACTGTATTACTGTTCACCATTGAAAGAAGTGAGGGCGGGAACYTAAACAGGGCAGGGACCTGAAGGTAGGAGCTAAAGCAGAGGCCATGGAGGGGTGCTGCTTATGGGCTTGCTCCTCATGGCTTGCTCTGTCTACTTTCTTAAAGAACCCAAGACTAACAGCCCAGGTAAAGCAGCACTCACAGTGAGCTGGGGCCTCCCCTATCAATCACTAATATAGCTGGGATCTTATGAAGCAATCTTCTCAGCTGAGATTCCTTCCTCTCCAGACAACTTTAGTTTTTGTCAGGTTGATGTAAAACCATCTAGTACAATCACAATCTTCACATCTTGAGGTTGGTACTTAACACAGTGGTCCTTATGATGCTGGTACTTAACAGAGTGGTCCTTCTTCCTTAGCCCTGAGACATTAGCCTCTCTGTCCTCGGATACTTGATGATAAGTTGCTGTGTCTGGGATTATAGGGCATAGGCATGGGACTTTGATGTTTTTGTATTTTATTTTATTTTATTTTATTTTGGCTAGTGAAAATGAACATTTACTGAATACTTCATGTTGCCCAGCACAGTTTAATCCTCCATGTTTCCAAGCAGTGGATGTTTCTACTTCTTTTTATACTACAGCCTAGACAAGTTGCCTTTGGGTTTTATTGCTGTGAAGAGACGCCATGACCACCACAGCAACTCTTACAAAGGAAAACATTTAATTGGGGCTGGCTTACAGTTTCAGAGGTTCAGTCCATTACTGTCATGGCTGGGAACATGGTGTACAGGCAGACATGGTCCTGGAGAAGGAGCTGAGAGTTCTACATCTTGATCTGTAGGCAACAGGAGACTGACGCACTGGGAATAGCTTGAGCATATATGAGACCTCAAAGCCCACCTCCACAGTGACATGCTTCCTCCATCAAGACCACACCCACTCCAACAAGGCCACACCTCCTAATAGTACCACTTCCTATGGGTCAAGCATGCAAACACATGAGTCTGTGGGGACCATTCCTTATTCAAACCACCCCACAAGCCAACCATGTAAGGTCATGTCTTCTCAGGCTGCACGTCTGCCCTGCCAATGGGGTGCTAGAGTGCTCCTGGCAGACTGCTCAGGGGAGGCAGAGCACAGTTCGTGATGGGGAGTACCAACTTGTGTTCTTCCGGGTGAGAAACAGTGAGATCTATGATGGATGCCGTGGTTCCCAACCTTCTCTGTACCCAGACACCACTCGGGACCACGGGGAGCTGAGAACAGTGGTCTGAAGGTACGAGCTTCGAGGAATCCGGTTTGGTTCTGAGTGAGTGCCCAGAATACGGAGGGGCTGGAAGAGAGAAGGCCTTCTCTGGGAGATTTAGGCGTGGCTCTTTACAATGAAGGCCTCCCCGCCGAGGTGATCCTTGGTGAAGGAGCCGGTCCTTGCTTGTCCAGACTGTTTTATTTTAGAGCAGATGTGGACCATGCTGCCAGGCAGAAGAACTGGTAAGGTTGAAGCAGGCTAAAAAACCCCAGGGAATCTCGGAATCGAGAGAACAGCAGTGTAGAACCAGCTCACTGTCACGCTCTACCTGTCCTGAAACATGTAGCCATGCCACCTCATGAGAGGACAATAACAACCAGTCACATAGCATAAAACCTGGAGTTCTCCCTCTTCCCAAAGGGAAGGTTAACTCTGGTTGCTTCCCAGTGTGCTGCATCTGAAGCGGTTGGCTTTGTCTGTCTTTGCTACAGATTCCAGAGAGGAAACAGCCCACTGTCCCAAAGATCGAGTCTCCTGAGGGCTACTATGAAGAGGCTGAGCCATTTGACACATCCATCAACGGTATGTCCGAGGGGCCGGGCCCAGAGCATCTGACTGCTATAGCCCACAGGCTGCTGATGACTCGCAATCTGGTGACAGGCTCACCTTGGGCTCTTAAGCAGAGGCAGGCACGGTGACATAACACAGGAAACGACTTCACTGAGAACTGGCCATTCAGCGTTCATCCTTCGGTCTGTGTGAAGCACGCACACTTTGCCTGCCTGCGAGGAAGGGCAGGGAATGCCCACCGGAGCAGCTTCCTGTGCCCACGGGGTTCCAGCCTCTTGCACGGGCTGCACTGAGCACAATGGGGTGGCCTAGGAGTGCTGGTTAAGGAGCCTGCAGTAACAGATGTGGAGGTCAGGCTGGGTCTGGGGGGAGCGCTCATCATGTTTTTCTCTGGGTTCAGATACTAAGCTCCCACCAGCAGGATGAGAACACTTGAGTTCAATGGAGAGAACACAGACCACAAATATATCAGATTATGTTTGGCAAATGGCTGTTAGGTCTGGAACAGGGACAGTGACTCAGCTTACTGTAGGAAAGCAGGTATTCTGATACCAACACCATGACCTCAGGATGTCGGGAGCTGTGGGGAAGAGATCCTGCAGGTAACTACAGGGATCGAATTCTGGGCAGAGAGCCGAAGGGTTCTTTAGTCAGAGAGGAGTCCACTGTGGCAGGGCTGGGTTAGTTCAGGGGCGAGCAGAGCATCCGGAAGGACCGCAGAGCACAGTGAGGACTGTGAGTTTCCCTTGAATGAGATTGTAAGCCTTTCTTTGCAGGTCGGCTCATAGCTGGCCTAGCTTAGGTTTTGGACATATTGCAAATGGACTGTCCAAGCTGGATGCTAGAATTCCACTCTTGTTGGCCAGGGTCCTCAGCTTGGAGAAGCTGGCCTTTCATCACTATCATGGGGTACCTGAGACAAAGTGAAAGGGTTCTTTAGGGCCACAGGTTTCATTGCTCTAGGCTGCATTGGGACTGTAGGGGGCCATGTGCAACTTGATCACCTCAAAGCCAACAAGCAAAAGCAGGATTGGGAGGACTAGGGTCTTATGGTCCCCTTTGGGGGCACCCCAATACCAGCGACCTCTTACAAGGCCTCACTGTTTTATTTGAGCTTTCTTTTTAAGTAAGGAACCTGTTTGTTTTTTATCTGTATGAGTGTTTTGCCTGTATGTATGTTTGTGCCTAGTGCCCAAGGAGGCCAGAAGAGGGCGCCAGAACTCCTAGAATTAGAGTTACAGGTAGCTGTGACAAGCCTGTGGGTGATCAGAACCAAACCTGTGTCCTCTGTAAAAATTTGTTAACCACCAAACCATCTCTCTAGCCCCCCAAACTCTCAATGGTCCAGAGTGTCTCTCGGTAACACCACACTGGGGTCAAGTTCTTGATAAGTGTCCCCCAAAGCCACACTGGGGTCAAGTTCTTGATAAGTGTTCCCCAAAGGCAGTACCGTCAAGATTAGCATCTCCTCAGCCCCTCCCCATGACTTCCTTTGTGAGTGTTTTGTAGTTACACAGAACTTTGCAAAAGTTGAAGATGAGGGTGGGTGCTCCACTGAAGCAGACAGGACCTTTTACACATCTTCAAGAACAGGACTCAAATGAGTTGGGACAGGGAGCTGTGACCTGGACTTTTCTCTTCCTTATTTACCTATGGAACGCCAGTCCCAGGAACTGTGTGGGAGGCGAGGGCTTGCTGGGGCCCAGGATATTATAAGTGGTTGGCATTGTGGGCAGATGAGCTTCACCTCAGCCCACGGTGCCAGTGAGGCGCTGGCGAGTCACAGCCAGGCTGTGATTTCAGACCCAAGCCAACCAAGGGTGTGGCAATGCTGTCTGGGTGCGTCCTGAAGGCAGAAACAGTGACTCACTAGTGAGCACCTCCGTGTATCTCCTCTCCTAGGTGTGGCCCCTGCTAGCCAGGACCTGTCTCCTAAACACACAGGGGCAGACTCTTCAACTCCACACAAACAAGTGGTCAGAAACACCCCTTGGTGTGCCTCTTGCCTGTGTGACCCTGCTGCTTACTGCCTGGCCCGGGGCTTCCCCACTATGCCAGTTCTGACTCACGGGGCGGGGGGTGGGGGAGTGGGCCAGAGAAGCAGGTGGTGGGAAGGCTGCCCATCTCTCCCTCCACCACGAAGTCTAGGGACAACTTGGGAAGTGGGACATCCTTGTGACCTTTACCTGTGTGGCCAGCCAAACAGCCCTCACTTCCTGCCTGCTGTCCCCACACCTGCTTGGGCAAGGTGACGTCGTCATAGCAAGAGGAAGGGTCACTAGGTATAGGGTTGCTCCAGCTGGGCGGCCAGCACGACTGAGCTGGCTTCGTAGATAAGGCCAGCTGCTGGGGCCGGGACTCTGTCCTGCTTCGGCCGTAATGTCCCAGCACGGTTCCACGGGCAGGATCCTCTCTCTAACCGAGCACCCTGCAAGCTCGTGTTTGCCCGAGACGTCTTCATCCCGCTGCTGCAGAAGGACCAGCGACGGTAGCACAGAACTCTCGGGCATTGGCTTCTACTCAGAGCAGCGTGGCACTTCTGATCCTGTGTGACTTGGATCCTTGGGCGCTTCTAATCTTTGACTCAGGCACCCTCCGGGGCCTAAGCTTCCTCTCTGCAAACAAGGACTAGAAGATGCCTGCCTGTTTCTTAAAGGCATTACCTAGACATGACACGTCATTCTGTCCACACCCCTCTGGTGGTGAAGACTAGTGGTCACCTCTAATGGTCATGTGAATAGATCTCACGAATGACATCCTTGGCCTCTCCTGAGAGGTCCGCGCCTCAGAGGAGACAGCAGTAACCTCTGGTGCAGCAGTTCTCAGCCTCCCTAATGCTGCGGCCCTTTAATATGGTCCGTCATTTGGGGTGACCCCCCCAACTATAAAATTATTCTCGTTGCTACTAAATAAATATAGTTTTGCTACTGTTATGAATCATAATGTAAAAATCTATGTTTTCTGATGGTCTTAGGTGACCTGCGAGGGTCATTCAATTCCCCAAAGGGATCACAACCCACGGATTGACAACCACTGCTCTAGTGGTAGGCGGCCACGTATCACAGCTGTGTCTTTGTGTGTGACTGTGTCTCTCCTCTCCTCCCCTCCCTCTCCCCTACCTTCCTTCCTTYCTCCTCCCTTCCCCCCTCCCCCTCCTCTGTCCATGCCTTTGACCATCAATCACACAGGTCATTTTGAAGCATCTCTTCCCACTGGAGTCCCCAGATGGACACAGTCGCCTGAAGGAGTCCTTTACGCCACCATCACCTTGGGTACTGTTTGTCCCCGAGTTGGAGTGCCAGTGGTTTCCTGCTTGTTACCTGCTCTGAGATGGGTGCATGTCCTGGGAGGCCACTGCCTCCTTCCTGTCCCCATGGCTGGTCCTGCATGTTCATTGTCATATGCTTTCCTGCCCGACAAGTATTACTCTGCCTTCCATAAGCCCTTCCTGTGGAACCTGAAAACATGGGTCAGGATCTACTGCGGTCCATTCCTCCTCCCTCCACACCTCTGTAAGCCAACGATCCATTCTAAGTAAATTCAATACCAGGGATGAAATTCTTCTTAAGGATAAAAACAAAAGTTAAAAATTTCCAAGCTGCTCCTGGTTCTAGGATTAGCTGTTATATCTCAGCTAGCTTCTGGCAACCTCACACCACCAGAGCTCCTCAGGAAACATGCAGGGCCATCTCAGAGGCATACACTGGGCTCAGTGCTCAGAAGCACGCACTGGGTGCTGGGAACATGCAATGCCACCTCAGAGGCATACGCTGGGCACTGCTGACATGCAGGGCCACCTCAGAGCACACATCGGGCACTGGGAACATGCAGGGCCATCTCAGAGGCACATACTGGGTGCTGGAGACATGCAGGGCCATCTCAGAGGCACACATTGGGCGCTGCTGACATGCAGGACCATCTCAGAGGCACACACTGGGCACTGCTGACATGCAGGGCCATCTCAGAGGCACACACTAGGTGCTATGGACAGAGTCGGAGCATTCATACCTAGCTTTGCAGTCTCAGCTCAGATTCATTCTTGCTTTGTAAGGAAGAGCCACAGTGGTGCTGGCCCCTCTCCAAGATCATTTCAGTTTTCGTTACAGGTGCTACAATATTGAGGGCTCCAGGAACTTAGCCTAAGCACCTGCCCAGCCAGCCAGCTAAAGAACAACTCCCAGAGTTCTTTTTGCTTTGTAGTCTATCTGTATGCTTACCCTCCATTCCTCCCCCTTACCCTCTTCTCTTAGGATGTTGGCTGAGTTGCAAACTAGTTTTCAGGGCTTTAACTGATTGTGGGTACAAGAATACTTCCAATAGATACAGTCATATTTGACTTAGCGCCCTGCGGCTGGCTACTAAATAACACTCCAACGTTATGTTAATTTGCATAGTGTTCCTTCTTCCTATTGTTAAATTGTTATCTATTTATTTTGGTGGTGGGATCTTGCCTAGGATTTTCTGTGGGTTAGGCAAGAGCTCAATCTTTTCTTTCAATGTTTACACTTATTTGAGAGCTAGGCCTAGGGGGCGGGGCAACATGTCCATACCACAACACATGTGGACATCAACCTCAGGCCTGGAAGTAAATGCCCTTACCCAATGAGCCATCTTGCTGGGCCCCTGTCTTCTGTCTTTGGAAGTTAGTTTCCTAGGATAACCTTCTGGGACTGGGATTACTGGATCAGAAAGTATGCATGCTTCGTGGCTTGTGAATCAACAGGCTACCTGGCCCCCACTCCGAGAGGCTTGTGTGAGTTTGCTGTACTACAGCTATTCTGGACCTTAGGGTCCCCCTCTGGAAACTGTAGTTATTTTCTATCTCTGTATATTTAATAGATATATAGCAAACATATATCATGAACGGTGTATCCGTTTGTTTTATATGTATGTATTTGGTAAGGCAGGAAGATGAGTGGTATCATACTACTCTTAAAGAGAACTGGTGTGAGAATACTTGAGAATTACTATTAGCAATGTTGAAATAAAGTAAATGCCTTTTGTCTGGCACCATGGTACATGTAAGGACCACAGTAGCCGCCCAGCCCCGCCCACTTTCCTGTATTCTCATTCAACTGCAACTGTTTAACTAGTATGCAGGAACCCAGCTAAAAAGATAAAACAGACACCCCACAAGTTCATCTCTTGAAATGAGTCATGGGACGGCAGGGGCTACTGCTCAGTCTGTCTCAGGGACAGACCAGGAATGACTTCTTGGAGGGCTCAGGGAAGCAGCAACCGGGCATGTTTTTATGAAGAGAGGGGAGTGTCTAGCCATCGGGGAACATCGAGCTTCTTGTCCGTTGGGAATTCAGGCAGAATATCAAGGTCACTGGATCTAGATAGGGGATGCCATTGGAATCCAGAGTCACCTTTCCTTTCCCATAATATGTTCTAAAGGATGGCTAGATGAATGTGTTGATGTTTAGATAGTGGATACATGAGTGGGCAGATGCACAGCTGCATGGATACATGGATACATGGATAGTTGGATATATCATGTATGGATGCATGGATCAGTGGATGTGTGCATGCACACATGGATTGATACATGCATGGGTCAGTAGATGTGTGCTTGCACACATGGATGGACACGTGGGTCAGTGGACGCATGCATGTACACATACATAGATGGACTCATGGGTCAGTGGATGCATGCATGTACATGTGGATGGACTCGTGTCAGTGGACACATGCATGCATACATGGATGAACACATGGGTCAGTGGACACATGCATGCACATGTGGATGTACACATGGGTCAGCGGACACATGCATGCACACGTGGATGGATACATGGGTAGAAAGTAGACTGATTTTTATTTTAACATGGTTTTTGTTGGCCTTAAACGCAGCAGTGAGGCTGGAGAAGAGAACCACACTTGCAGGACAATAGGGATATGAACTAGACTTGGAAGAAGATGTGTGTGCACTAAATCATATGCAGTCTGTACTGTGCTGAGCTGAGGGTGTCTTTAAGGTAGACTGTCAAGCTGCCTCTGGCCGGTAGAAAGAGAAGCTCTGAGACAGAGTCCAGCTGAGGCGCCAGGCTTGTTCAGTGATCTGGGGAACAAACAGAATCGTTAACAAGGGTTTGACCAGGACCCAGGACACTGTTTTGTTATTGTTGTTTTTCCTTTTGCGACAGGGTCTTACTATATAGACCAAGAGGGCTGGAACTCACAAAGATCCACCTGCCTCTGCTTCCCCAGTACTGAGATTAAAACTATGTACTACCATGCCCTAAACAAGGAAAACAGCCACTTCCGGGAAAGACACTTTCTGATATGGTTTATGTGACCTTCCCTCCCCCCCCCCAAGAGACAGACCCCTCCTAGACTTGGAGCAGGTGTAGACCCAGCCTGAAGCTGGAATTCCCATTGGCTGAGGAGCCAGAGGACCACAGGGCTCATTGAGGTTATCCGTGGAGTCTATGAAGACAGTTTGTGGTCAGCGTCTGAGAAGTTTCTCCAAGTGGACTCGGGGTGTAAAGCCATTGAGCTGTTTCAAGGCTGGGGGGGCCAGGGCCGTGGCAGCCTGGGGTTTCCAGCTGTCCTGCTGCTGCCTTCTTCATGTTGCGTATGTGCAGATACTCATGCCCAGCTGGGCCCCGACTGATTGGGTGGATCTTCCTTGCAGAGGATGGAGAAGCTGTGAGCAGTTCCTACGAGTCCTACGACGAGGAAGAGAACAGCAAAGGCAAGGCAGCTCTCTACCAGTGGCCCTCGCCCGAGGCCAGCATTGAGCTGATGCGTGACGCCCGCATCTGTGCCTTCCTGTGGCGCAAGAAGTGGCTAGGCCAGTGGGCCAAGCAGCTCTGTGTGATCAGGGACACCAGGCTCTTGGTCAGTCCTCATCTTCTCTATTGGGGGGATGGGGACGGTGGGAGGGTGGGGCTGCTCCCCGATAGGACATTGGGGGCTTAGAACCTTAGATATCACGAGAGTTTAACATTTCTCTAGCTTAAGATAATGTTTAAAATTTTGCATGTGTAGATGAATGTATTTTGTCTGCATTAGGAAGATATAGTAGTTTTAATTAAACTCTCATAGCAGGAAAGTTGCTGTCCCTTGTCCATATCCATTGCATCTTGCTTGCTTTTAGACAGGGGCGAGGCAGGTCTCGCTCACCTTGAGCTTGTCACCCTCTTGCCTCAGCATCTCCAGTGCTGACATCACAGACATGTGTCAACTCATGGTCTCTGTGCATCCTGCTTTTTTTTTGAAAGCTACGTTCCCAGTGGCTTCTTTAGCTCTGCTCCAGCCTTGGTTCTGGCTGCTGCTTTTTGGTCTGAACAAACTGAGAACTATTGGAATCGTCCCAAGAATTACAAAACTTAGAGCCACCTATTCTAAGTCAAAACCTGCAGAGGAACCAGAGACTGGATGCTGACAATAGCACCACTTCCTGACATTTTAAATTAAAATTCATAGTTTTCAACTAGGTGTGGTCGGTCAGCTGCTAGTATTGGGTAAGATGATTTGAATCTCAGAACTGTAGTCCAGACTGAGCATCGTAGCAGGACTTTATCTCAAAAACAGAACAAATTGACAGTTTTCTGCCCTGACCTAAAGTCCTGTGCATTCATATTTCCTCTGGTCACAGTATGTCCACCTCAGTCCAGATGTTTTGCTTGATCTTGCCTTGCTGCTCATTTTACAAGAGACTAAAGGGCAACATGTCTTTTCTGATAGAGGACTTTGGTCCCTCCTTTTGAGTTCTCTTATCTGGTAAGATAGACCATAGCTTGGCTTTCCTGCCCAGTGGATCTTCCGTTGGGAAAGCTAAGGCATGCAGAGAGATAGAGAAATATAATAAATAGGTATCCTACTGTGGAAAAGTAAATTCTGTCTACAGGGGACAGAGAGTCCTATGTCACTTAGTTAACACGTTCTGAGAAACGTATCCTTAGGTGATGTCATAGCTAGTGTCATAGTTTGTTCTTACACACACTAACACAACTGAATCATTAAAGGATATAATCTTAGGAAGCCACTGTATATCTCTGCAATCCATCATTGACCAGAACATCACTAACTGGCACGTGGCTGTATTTGAGGAACCCCCTTCTCTGAGGCCAGAGCAGTAGAGAACATTTGAATGATTCCAGTCCTGGAACATCCCTGACAAAGTCAAGGACAAAGAGTTTGAAGGAGAGAGAGAGGGAGAGAGAGAGACAGAGACACAGAGAGAGAGAGACAGACAGAGACAGAGACAGACAGAGACATAGGCAGACAGAAAGACAGACACAGAGACAGACTGCGACTGATGGAGGTTAACTCCCAGGCCTGCTTAGGGAATTCAGCCCTATGGCTTAGAGATAAGATCAGGCTCTAGAAGGAGAGGGGGGCATTGCAGTATCCAGGGGCCGCTCCTTTGCAGAATCTACCCCTGTGCAAAGTAGCATCCTCCTCTTCCAGTGCTACAAATCGTCCAAAGATCACAGTCCTCAGCTGGACGTGAACCTGCTGGGCAGCAGTGTCGTGCACAAGGAGAAGCAAGTGCGGAAGAAAGAGCACAAGCTCAAGATCATGCCGATGAACGCCGACGTGATCGTGCTGGGCCTGCAGAGCAAGGACCAAGCTGAGCAGTGGCTCCGGGTAAGCAGGGCGGGCCGGACTGTCAGGGGCCAAGCCACTTCCTCCAGTCCTCAAGGGACGGGCTCCTGGGGTTCTGTCTCCCAGCTTCTTCTAAAGGGTCAGATGATCTGGTCGAGAGTAGAAAAGACCCTTCAGGTGCTCAGGGCTTCTAGCCTTCTGGGTATTGGTCATCGGTGTCATGGAGCAGACACCACACTCTGCTGCTGGGTCTGAATTCTTGGAAGCCAATCCTGTGCTGTATGTAATTGGAATCTCTTTGCTGTTTTCTTCTGAAGAGGTATCACATTCTTCCACGATAAAGTCGATATTTGCTGCATCTGTGATACCCACACGGACTTTGGGCTTCGAGTTGTAGCTGGGCAGTGTTGGCGAGCCTGTTTTTTTAAGACTGGAGATTAAGGCTCAGAGGACAGAGGCAGTTGTCACCCGGCAAAGGCATTGCAGCTGGATTTAGGATGGTCTCCACCACTGGTCCCTGCCACTTGAGATGAGTCTGAGCACCTCTGCTACTGTGTAGCCTAGGTGTGAGTGGGAAGCACCTGAGGAGGGGCTCCCTGCCTGATTAAAGATGTCCAGCACAGCAGGTCCAGAAAGTGCAGTGTCTGAAGCAAGAAAAGACTCGGCTCAGCAAAGCCCTCCAGAGCCCCCAGTGATCACAGGGAGAGCCAGAGCCACCCTTTCCCTCCTTCCTGCTGGCTGGTCAACCATCGTGCCTACAGTAGCTGTTTGTGGCATTGTGTCTGCCACCTCACCCCTCCTGGCTATACCTAGCTATCATTGTGAACCTGTCAGAAAAGACCCTGAAGGAACCCATTAAAACATGACTGAAAAGGGGGGGTACTGGCCACCCCATGTGCTGAGTACCCCAGATTTGAAGCTGACAGGCTATTTCTGTGAAACTATTACATGTTTTGAAAAGTTTCGCCAAGCCAGTCTCCTAGGATGGCCTGAGCAGTACTCCAGTCATTTCTGAAGAATTTTCAGGTAGTTTATAGACTATCATGTAGAACAGGAGTCATTGTCCAGACAGATGTGCAGTTTGGATGCTTCCTGATTGATTATTTGACTCTAAAAAAAAATCAAGCCTGGCATGCATGCATACATATATGCATGCATATGTATTATGTATGTGTACATACATGTATGTATGTATATATGATATATGTATGCATGCATGCATATGTATATATTATATATGTGTATATATATGAACATATACATGTGTGTATATGATGTAGGTATTCATGCATGTATGTGTATAATGCATGCATATAGGATATATGCACGTATATATGATGTGTGTGTATATATGCATGCACATACAAACACACACTCATGCACATATATATGAAGTGATCTTATATTGGTGTTTAATGCATGCAAAGTGCTCTGCCCCAGGCCCAGTGCATGCCAACTACAGGACAATTAGGCAGTACTGAGGCCCACAAAAAGCAAGGGCTGGTCTGGGTCTGCAGCCTTACTGGAACCCAGGGCTGAGTTGCTGGCTGAGCCTCTTTCTCTTGCTCAGCTCTCCCTTCTGGTTTCCAACAGCCCTGCCCATCCTCATGCTACCAAGTTCATACAGGTACTCACAAGAGTGCACACATGCACACATGCTTATGAGTGTGTGCTTGTACGGAGATATACACATGTTCGCTGCTCCTATTTCTAGTTCCCAGGACTGTTCTTCTGTCTGCTCAGACCTACTTATCCTTCCCCGGACCCCCGTCCTCTCTCCCTGGCACCACAACTCTTGCTGGAGATTTCAAAGACAAGGGCGCTATTCAGCGGACACCAGATCTGTGTCTAAGCTGCACAGAGAAACCCTTTTTCTCCCTGGTCAGATGAATGCAGAGGTAGCCCTGGCCCAGGGAAGCTGCCCACCCCGTAGCAGGGCAGGATTGGTCAGCTCCCACCCTAAGCAGGACCTCCAGGTGTCATAGCTAATAATGCAGGAGTGAAAGCACCTGTCCTGACCTGGGTTGTCCACACTGAGTCCTCACAGCCATAGACACAGTGACTGAGGACAGACTGAGGTCACACAGCTGGGCTTCTGAATCCAGGGCCCATCTCCTTCCTCCCGTGAAGTGTTGCATATTCTTCAAGGATCTAAGTCCCTAGCTGTGGGCAGGCTGGGAAGTGAGAAATACCTTGCTTCCTCTTCCTCAAAGTCACTCTTCCTGTTGTTCTTTGTCTCCTCTGATTTCAAAGTTACTTCCACAAACTGTTGTAGGTAGAGACTGAAAAAATGGAGGGTCCTTGAAGTACACTCGCACATGAATACACACACACACACACACACACACACACACACACACACACACACACCTCTGTCAGTCTTCCCTCGCCCTTTTATTCCTCTGGGAATCCTCCAGGTGGCCCTGGGCTCGGAAGATTGTTGCATAGCTACTTAGTGAGGTCAGGGCCACCCCTGACCTGAGTAGCCTCAGGCTTGGCACCGAGTTCCAGTAAAACAGGTCCTTTCTAGGAAAGGTGAGATGGCCTGTGGCTGGTGGCCGCTGGGCAGCAAGTGTGCAGAGGTTGCATCAGATCAAAGCAGTATCCAAGCCTGTTTCCAAGTGCTGTGGAGACTCCATAGTCGGCCCACAGCCCTGGAAAGTCACAAGCATCCACCAAGTGTGTGCTCATCCCAGGACAGCATCTCTGCCCTCATGGTGGTGCGAAGGTGGCTTCCAGAGTCCAGGGATGGCTGCTCTGTCATCTGTGGGCCTTGATGTAGAGGCCCCTGCACACCCCCAGATCAGGGGGTTCCTGCAGGGAAGCATAGGAATGGGTAAGTGTGTCCTGGGAACACTTGCAGGCTGTGACTAGGGTACCGGCATTTCTGTTCTGAGGTCCTGTCTCCCCTGCTGTGAGGCCGGGCAGCGAGGAGCTAGCCTCGACTCACAGTGCTTCTCTGGCCCAGGTCATCCAGGAGGTGAGTGGCCTGCCTTCTGAAGGAGCCTCGGAAGGAAACCAGTACACACCAGACGCGCAGCGCCTCAACTGTCAGAAAGTAAGGCTCCCACTGCCCAGAGGGAGGGTCCAGTTCTGTATCCTCTTGGTAAAAGTTGAAAGTATAAAATTGAAAGCCTCGTTCTCACCCTTCAGCCCAATTAATAAGAAACACACAATGCTTGGGTAGGCAGGAAGTGACCTTGGCAGGAAAATGGATGGAAGGGTCACAGACCTAACTGTTGTCTTGCTTAGGAGGAAAATGTTATTGAGACAAAACTCACTTTGCCCTGTGTTCTTTTTTATCTATATAAACCTTTAGAGGACTAAGTTCATAGGCGTAACTATAGGTTTCAAGACATTTGATACATTGTATCACTTTTGTACACATTGTATCGATTCTCACCCTCCTGCTGGTCCCCTCCACTCTCCTGTTCTCCTGCTGTCTATCACACACAAATGATGTATCTGTGTAAAACTGAGGGCTCCATGCAGTGTTTGTCTTCATGAGTCTGACTTATTTTCTTCATGTGACAATCTCCGATCTTGCTGCAAATGACATGATTTCATTCTCTTCAAGCCCAAATAAAACTCCATTGTGTTTATACTCCACATTTTCTTCAGTCATCTGTTGATGGCGCCTCCGCTGATCTTGCATCTTGGCCATACTCTATATTCTTATGGAGAATGAATTACCCTGTATTCTTACACTGGAGATTTATTTTGCAAGGCCTCTTCCCTCAGAGTCCCTGGCCTCCAGGGGAAGCAGTCCTGATGCCAATCCCCACAGATGGCTCCAGGGATTTTCCTCGCTCAGAGCTATGGGCAGCTTTGGTTGTTAAGGGTCTAGGAAGCTGGACTTAGCACAGTCACCTGTGGGTCACCCTTCCTAATTCCCAAGTGTCAGCAAACAGGAAGACTTGAGTCTGGGCACATGCACAGCAATATCAGGGGCGTGGCATCTCGTCTTGTGTCCCCAGCACTGGCCAGGCAGAAAGCAAGGACTCATAGAATGCTTAAGCAAGGAAGAGGGGAGGAGAGGAGATTCTCTATTCTCTAGAAGGCTGAAGGCCACGTGGCAACCCTCTCAGCCCAGCTGAGGGTCCTGGGGAGAGGGGAGCATCTTCAGGGTCTAGCTCATTGTTCAGCTGCTGATGGGAACAGAGATTGAGCTCCCGTCCCACTGGGTGAGGATGAGGGTCCCTCCTGCAGGTGTAGCTTTGCACCTGGGCCCACTGTCATATCAGCTCCAACGGCCATTTGGAGCACTTGCAAGCAGGATGGTAGGGGAGGTTCTCTGAGGGTGGGGGCATGTGAATCTCAGGAAGGAGAGTGATGGTAGCTTCTCCAGAGAGCCCTAAAATGAAGCTTGCCCAGTGACCTTGATTCTAGCTGATAGACGTTTGGTTGGGTGTCTCTGGCATGCTCACAAGAGCCATTCCTTTGCCTTGAAATTTTAGTTCTCCAAGTAAAGATTCCCATCAGGTGATCCCCGTCCGTTTCTTTGTTGTCCACAGCCAGACATAGCTGAGAAGTACCTGTCAGCATCAGAGTATGGGATCACCGTCGATGGCCACCTTGAGATCCCAGAGACCAAAGACGGTAACCAGGCTGTGCAGTACTGTTTATTCTAGGGTGTGAGACATGGCCGTCTGGCTCAATCCTAATTGGGTTAGCTGATTCTAACATGACTTCCAATAGAACAAAAAGAGAGGGCCAAACCCAAGTTAAGTTTTGCCACAGGCTGGGAAAGAGAACATCTTTTGAGTTCCTCTTTACCAGTCCTATTTCAAGTCTCTCTGAGGCCACATGGCTTATGAAGATTCCCAGTGTTCACCTACACTGGGCTGCCTGTGTATCCCTATGAGGGTATGACTCTGGGAATAGCTGACTTGGCTTGCCAATCCTCATGTCGGGGAAGATGTATGTATATGTGCATGTGTACCTGTATGTGCATCTGTACATGCATGTTTGTGCACCTGTACATGTATGTGCACCTATACATATGTGTGTACATGAGTGTAGGTGGGGGGTGAGTCAGCATGTGGATAGACTGTGTCCAACACTAACAACTTTCTTTCCCATCTTGACAGTCAAGAAGAAATGCTCCGCTGGCCTCAAGCTGAGCAACCTTATGAACCTGGGCAGGAAGAAGTCTACCTCACTGGAGCCCCCGGAGAGACCCCTCGAGACCTCCAGTAAGACCCAGAGGGACCGCGGGGACCCTGGGCTTCTTTGCTGTGTTGGAGTGTGGAGCGCTAGCAAAGGCAGAGGATTCTGAGGCTGGAGAGCTCACAGAGCTGGGGTTGGCTTTGTCCCTGCTGTGGGTTGCCCTTCGTGTGTTACCAGGTCCTGTCTTGGTACAGTGTTGGGTCCTTTGAGGAAGCGAGGGATAAGCGGTTGCTGGTATCAGCGTTCTCTTAAGCACACTGTTTGTTTGGCAGACAGTGTTGGTACAGGCAGGTGGAAGGCACAGTCCTGCACCTGAATACACACAGGACCATCCTCGTGGTTATTAGGATTTGGGCATGGAGAACCTTTCTTACCCCGTGATCAGAGGTGGCTTCATGACCCTGACCTTGGAGGGTCGATGGGAACTGAGTAGGTACACGTGTTAGAGCTGGAGGAAAACCTCCGAGACAGGGACAGGTGAGAGCCCGCAGGGGCAGTGGGAAGCCTGGGCAGCAGGGTCCCAGGGCTGGTGTGGGCGTGGGTAGATTCTCTCAGGTCATCCCTCCTCTCACTCATCTTGAAGGAACTGAGGTCAGGAGGGAGAGAGGCCAGGCCTAGAAAATATCCTGGTATGGAACATCTTAATTCCAAGGCTGCACCTGGGCTGCAGCCCTCCCTGAGCCCTGCTCGCCTCTGAGCCTTTGTCTCCATCCACTCCTGGGCTCTCTCCCGAGCTCCTGGGTCTCCTGTTGCTTGAAGCAGGCAGGGTGGAAGACAGGGCTTTCCTTTGGAGCCTTCTGCTTCCCAGGCTAGGGAGTGGCCCGCATCTGCCTGTCACTGCAGCCTCAGGAAGCACGCTCAGTGTACAGCCTGGGAGACCGGTCCCAGGACACGCTGGGATGTGACCGGATTGTTCATGGAACTGTTTTATCTTCATGCATGGTCTCCTCCCCAGAGGCTGTGGCAGTGAGAACAGTCAGGGCCTTCACTCTCACTTCACCTGAACTAAAGGTCTCTTGTCTCTGGGGTTGTGATAGGCACAGGAGGATCTGTTTGGAGTTTAGGTTCTGGTCTCTCGACCCTCAACTTTGATGTCTTTTCAATGTGGTGCAGAGATGTATGAGCCCCATTATCTACCATGAGACCAGCCCTGTATAGGGCCGACTACTCTGCTTTATCTGGCTAGGGTTCAGACATGCTGTCAGTCACTTAGAATGGAGAACACCTATTTCACAGCCTGTGTATTTGAGGTTAGGCTGGGAGAGGAGGCAACCCATCAGGCATGGGTGTACAGAAAGCCCAGAGGCCAGGTTTTGCTCATCTTTGTTGCCTGGGGACAAGGCTGCATTGGTGTACGGCAGCAGTTCAGTAAACCTGGATGCCCCGAGTATACCCTGGTGCTGTAGCTTCTGGGTGCTACAGGGCAATTGGGTTCCCAGTCAAAAGGCTCAAAGCTCCAGACCTAGGTCCCGGAGAGGCACACGTGTCCAGTAGAGGTCAGCCCTGAAGCAGAGCTTTGCTGCAGTAAGCTCTGGAGGTTCTAACAGAAGGTAGACTGAGTGAGGGCTCAAGAAGGCATGGACACATCTGTTCAGGGGGAAAGAGGAGTGGCGGGCACTGTGGGTTACAAAGTATCAGAGAAGGAGAGAAAAGTGAGGCAGCAGGTTTGACTCTAAAGCCAGGAGATTTGACTTGAGACCAGAAGTAGAGGCCTGGGGCTGAGGTCGGGTAGAGGACCCGTATCCTCTGCATACACTCACCAGTCCCGGGCTAATGGAGGACAAAGCCCGCTTTCCTCTGGCCATACTTTTGCCAAGAACTGGGGTAGCCGTACTGCCCAGCCCCGGAGCGCCAGGAAGAAAATAATGTGCTCTGAGATTGACAGATGCCATCTCTGCCATGACATATGACAGGTTCTGCAGTGGGTGACACTCAGAGACCCAGTGGTAGTGCCACCCCTAGACCCTGTGGTCTTCTGGGTCCCCCTTCAGCCACATCCCTGTTGAAGAGTGTCCTTGCTACAGGACTTGTTCTCTGTCGATGCATCTCTCCTGCGGCCTCATCCTCCTCCCACTGCGTGTCCTCCTGCAGGCTACCTGAACGTGCTGGTGAACAGTCAGTGGAAGTCACGCTGGTGCTTCGTGAGAGACAGCCACCTGCACTTCTACCAGGACCGGAACCGGAGCAAGGTGGCCCAGCAGCCGCTCAGCCTGGTGGGCTGTGAAGTGCTTCCGGATCCCAGCCCCGACCACCTGTATTCCTTCCGGATCCTCCACAATGGCGAGGAGCTGGCCAAGCTTGAGGTGCGTGGGCTGTGGGGCAGGCAGGAAGGACAGCGGAGCGCGGGCAGCCTCAGCTCTCAGCTGAAGGGCCAAGGACCACGATCCCACTGAGAGGACCAGTGGCGTCCTGTTACATTTACCTCCATTATCTACAGTTGCTTATGGTTTCTTTCTTTTTCTTTTTTTTTAAATGTCCATTCTTGTTCAGACCTCATGATGGGTGGCTTTGTCACAGGGGTGGGACCACAGCCTTCTTCCTGTACAGGGCACTCTGGGAGTACTTTTAGCTCCCATAGTGGTGCCAGAGCAGAATCTGAAACTCAAAAGGAATGCTATTTCCTTAGCAAGCTACCAGCAACAAGAGCCCAGAGGCTCAGTTCACAGAAATGAGGGCTGTTGGAATTTATCAGGACTTGCTCTGTGATACAATTACATTTCAGCCTCTCCCTGCCTTTGGTTTCATGCACTGTTAAAGTTACAAAAACAAGTGATGACATAATACAAACTTGCGAGGAGCCCCACAGGCGGGGCTGAGGTCCTACACTTGCCCATGAACTCTGGTCCACTTAAGTCTTTATCCACAGGTCTTCCAAGTCTCCTTCAATGCTGCCCCCTGGTGGCTGAATCACCCGTTGGCCTTACAGAGACGGGTTAACCCATTCCTTGGCCCAATAGTCAACATCTGCTGCTTGGATGAGAGAAAAAACTAGTGCCTGTCCACACAGAATTTATTTTCTAGTTTTGCAGTGTGGTGACATTTGGTGGCACAATTAGTTGTTTAGTTACAGTTTCAGGGAAGGACTAGGGCACCGTGAAGGTGACCTAGACCACCAACCAGGAAGCTGCTGCACTTGCCCAGTGTAGGGGTGGTGGCTTAGGTGATGTCTCTGAAAAGCGGTATTGAGAAATCCAGTTGGAAATCAAAGGAGAAAAGAAATCTGTCTTCTTTTTCTTGTGGCTGTGAATAAATGCCTGACAGAAAATAACTCGGAGGAGAAACTGACTTGGCCCGAGGTTTAAAGAGATACAGTCCATTCAGAGGGGAAGGCATGGCGACACTGTATCGAGGCAGCTGGTCAGCTTGTATCCACAGTCAGGAAACAGCTGGATGCCGACCTCAGCTTGAGAGCCCTTTCTCATTCCGCTTCTCATTCAGCACAGGACCCGGGCCTGTGGGGTGGTTCAGGGTGCTTTACCTCTCTTCATTTAAATCTATATGGAAACATCCTCACGAACATGCCCAGAGGTTGGGCGGTGGTGGTGCACACCTTTAATCCCAACACTCTGGGAAGTAGAGACAGAAGGATCTCTATGAGTTTGAGGATAGCCTGGTCAACAGAGTGAGTTCCAGGACAGCCAGGGCTACACAGAGAAACTGTCTTGAAAAAACAAAAAACCCAAATAAAACAAAAACAAAACCCAAACATGCCCAGAGGTGTGTCTCCTAGGCACTTCCAAATCCAGTCAGTAAGAAACTGAAGATGAGTGTTGAGTTTGGTTTGTAGCTGCATCTTCAGAAGGATGGTAGGACTGAGCGGCCTGGGACCAGAGGGGAAGCTAGTTTTGCTCATGAAAATAAGCCTGTGGCTTTTATACAATTCTATTTTCTTGTCTTGAAGGCAAGACATAATTTTGACATTTGAATAGAAATGTCCAGTGTCTGCAGTTGACTGGAATTTGCTGTCTCCCTAAAGGAAACACCAGATTTTCTGGGACCCAGTTAATAAATTAGGACTTCTTGCTCTTACATTAGGTCTTTCAGATTCCTTGACTTTATTGGTGTCAAAAATAAATCTGAATGTGGACCTTTCTTAGGAAGTGTCTCAGCACTCTCACATGCATGGGTTAAGACAATAAAAGGGACAATTACTGTCCAGGGAAGAGTCTACCTACAATGTGTGCAGTTATTCAGTAACCGACAATTCTAGCACTTCCTAATTGATAGCTCCTGATAATCTTTCGTGGTTTTTACCTTGAGAATGTAGCTATCAGCTTCTAGAAACTTATGTCGAGCATGTGATGCTCCCCACCGATGTCTGGAGTGTCACTGAGGTGTCACCATGGTGACAATAAGGAGGTGCCCCTGAGGCACCATGATGTCACTGCCAGAAAATACTATTTAGGTTCGCTTGGGGACACAATGTGCTGGTAAAATTGAGGGTGCCCTGCACAGGTCTCATGCTGGATGGCAGGAACCTAGGGGGAGGGACTGGCCAGGACAGCACTCCTTCCTGACTTGTGACTCTGCATGTCCTCCTTCTAGGCCAAGTCATCAGAGGAGATGGGCCACTGGCTAGGCCTCCTGCTCTCAGAGTCGGGCTCCAAGACAGACCCGGAAGAGCTCACCTACGACTATGTGGATGCGGAAAGGGTTTCCTGTATTGTGAGTGCGGCCAAAACCTCTCTCTTGTGAGTAAGAAGAGGCCTCTCCTTGTGTGTCTGTTAATCCAGTCTGGCTGCTAGACCTGGTGGGTAGTAGGGCAGCATGCCCACCGGAGCACAGAGTCAGTCGCCCTGTTGGTCCTGCAACGGGAAGCTGCATGCCCATGCGCAGGGACCCAGAGAAGAGCTCGCCCCAGGGTCTGTTACGATGCTCTCTAGCTCCCAAGCACAGAGTGGGTACCTTTCCTGACTTCCCCTTGCCCTTCCCGGACTTCTCTGGGATATGCAGGGCAAGGTAGGCGCTTCCACTTTATAGATGAGCAGACAGGCCTGAGCAGGAGTGTCTTGGATAAGGACGTGCTGCCCGTCGGAAGCCAGCTTGGTCCCTGAAACGGGGCCTGCTCCCTAATGTAAAAAATGGGGATGCATCTTGTCTGAGGTGCCCCAGGCGCACGGTGGGGATGAAATGTCCTGGGATCTTGTGGCTGGTACTACAATGGAAGGGGGGAGCCCTTAGAAGACAACTGTGGGAGTCGAGGACGGACTTGGTGTAGGCAGCTTGTTGTCTCTGGAGGGGAATCTAGACCCCAGAGTTCGGAACAAAGGAAACGAGATGGCCCTGGCTGGGAGGAGACAAGCATTCACCTCAGGTCTGTGTAGCCCAGGGTCTCCATTCTGCATTCTTTAAAGCTGCTGTGATCCTGCGGGGACCTGGAGGCATTTTGCACCCATACGTGTCTTCCAGGCTGATGCAGAGAAAATTCTCAGAGCCCAACACATACATCGATGGCCTGCCCAGCCGGGACTGCCAGGAAGAGCTGTATGATGACGTGGAGGTGTCAGAGCCGACGGCGGTGGTAAGCACTTGGATTGTGAGGGGTGAGGTGGGGAGGACACACGATCATAGACAGTCAGACTGTCCCCAAGACCAGCAGTTCCTACAGGGCCATCTTTTGTGCATGGGGTTGTATGCGACTCACCTAACTGGAGACCTATCTAGAAAACAACACCTGGCTACTTGCTCTGATCAGTACTGGGCGTGGAGAATAAACGGCAGGTAATGTGAGGTGGGAGCATTGGCACATGAGCCTTCAAAGTCTCTGTCAGGGGCTGAGGCAGACCGAGCATGGTGAAATGAAATAGTTGTAGCAGGGTTGTTAGCCTCTCTCTCTTAATCCTAATCCCAGTACAGAAAGACTTGTCACTTCTTTACACAGAACGCTGTGTTCTGAGTCTTCTGCCTCTGGACTCTGACATCCCATCCAGGACCCCACAGAGGGTTCCTCTGGAAGGGAGGGATCCGCCCAGAAACTGCAGCATGAGGGGGGACAGGCAACCTGAGGTCCCTGACAACCAAGGGAGAGGTAGTAAATACCCTTGACTTTTTCCTGTAGGTGGAGCCTGCTGAGGAAGCCGCCCCAGCTGTTGATGCTAACAGTGGTAGTGAGTTAGACCGAGTGTACCTGGATCTCACGCCGGTCAAGACCTTCCTGCACAGTACCAGCGAGGTCCAGGTTGCGCAGGCCTCTCTCCCAGCAGTGCCACATCAGGATGATGTAGCTGAGACCCTCACAGTAGACCCAAAGCCAGGCACCACCCCAGAGGAGCCCCACACAGAGTCCCCAGGAGGCCCGGAGACGCAGCAGGTACAAGCCATCCCACCAACAGGTACCCCGGCCACCTTGCCAAACCCTGCAGTCATAGAATGGTGTGTGACTTCTCTTGGTGCAGAGGCAGCCGGAGGGTCAGGAGTCTTCAGAGCCCATCGAGCCCACCCCGAGAATCACCACGGTTAAGCTGCAGGCAGAGCAGCAGAGAATCTCCTTCCCGGCCAACTGCCCAGACACCATGGCTTCCGCCTCCATCACTGCCAGCCCACCCGCGAAGGACAAGCTGAGGGTGACCAGTGCAGGTATATGGACTAGATTTAGGCTTAACACTTCAGACGTGGCGGGTCAGCCTGTTCCCTCTTCCACATGAGAGAGCGGGTTCACAGAGGTGAGGCAACCTGCCCTGGACCACCCCAACAACAAAAGCGAGAGGCACATTCCACCCCATCCCTGCGGGGCTGGCATCCAGCACGGCTGTTCTGCCTCCCTCATCCGTTCTTGGCGATACAAGCCGTTCCCTCTCTGGTCTGCAGAGATCAAACTTGGGAAGAACCGGACGGAGGCCGAAGTGAAGCGGTACACGGAGGAGAAGGAGAGGCTGGAGAGGAGTAAGGAGGAGATCCGGGGACACCTGGCTCAGCTCCGCAGAGAGAAGCGGGAGCTCAAGGAGACACTGCTACGATGCACAGGTAGCGGCCTCTGGGTGGAGGCCCAGGGAGGAAGCTTGTCCAAACACATGGGCTTTGAGAAGGAATGAACCTGGATTTGTCATCTACCTCTGGATCCCTTGGCCTGAGTCCCCTCAACCCTTGGAAAGTACCCTATCTGGTCCTGTCTGAGGCTATCTGCCTGGATCGGAGGACAGGGTCCACAGCAACAGCCGATAGGCTGTTACCAGGTTGATGCTGTTCCCTGGTTTGAGCTCTGGGTCAGCTGAGGATGCGTCAAGTCATCCCTATGCTAACCAGGCCTGTAGTGCACTTGTCTTAGGTGCATAAAATCGGAGACACCTGCAAAAGAGTCCCAGGCCTTCCTCCTGATTTCCCAGTCTCACAGGCTCATGAGAGGTTTCCTAGTGACACACCTGAGGGCTCCTAGAATTACTTGACCTAGTTCTCATGTGATATTTAAGTCAGAGTTGCACCACTGAGCACCACTGGCCTAACAGGTTTGGGAACAAATGCCACAGGTTCCTGGGAAGCTTATGGCTTGACAGTTGAAGGAAGGCTTTGGGGACAGAGTCTCTCTACTTTTTAGATGTCGGGACAGAGGCCATTTGTCCAGCTATGAACCCATTTATTGTGCACAGGGCAGTGTTTTTAATATATATTCAGATAGCAGTTTTGCTGGTGATTTTTCCATTCCTATGAGTAAGGCAACTTAGGAAAGAAAAGATGTAATGCGGGGCTCATAGTTTTGGAGGAGTTGAGTCCATGACAGTCATGGTGGGGAGTATGACAGCCAGCAGGCAGGCACTGGAGAGAGAGCTGAGAGCTC
The DNA here is from genome assembly GCA_002335545.1 of Apodemus speciosus. Taxonomy (NCBI): domain Eukaryota; kingdom Metazoa; phylum Chordata; class Mammalia; order Rodentia; family Muridae; genus Apodemus; species Apodemus speciosus. Next base: position 320,799 of record BDUI01000075.1, read on the forward strand.
ACATGTTGAGACAGAACCACAAAGCACAGAGCACTAACCGGGAATGACCCACCCTCCCCAGCAGGGCCACACCCTCCCCAGCAGGGCCACACCCCCTAATCCTTCCCAAACAGTTCCACCTACTGGAGACCAAGCAAACATCTGAGCCAGTGGGTGTTGTTTTCATTCAGACTACCACATCATAATTTGTTTCTTGAACCCCAAAGAAACCTGCCTCTGCCCAGCATGGTTGCCCGTCCTCTGCAGCAAGTTTGGTCCTCTCTACAGATAAGGGGGTGCTGGCTAAGCTGGAGCAGACTCTGAAGAAAATAGACGAGGAGTGCCGGATGGAGGAGAGCAGGCGTGTGGACCTGGAGCTCAGCATCATGGAGGTGAAGGACAACCTGAAGAAGGCAGAGGCTGGGCCCGTGACCCTGGGTACCACTGTGGACACCACCCACCTGGACAACATGAGTCCTCGCGTGAGTGCGGGGCTCCAGGGCTTCTCTGAGCTCTACCCGGGCCTCCTGGCACCGGTGGGGAGAGGTTGGTTTTATATACACATTAACCTTTGACCCAGTCCTTGTTCTTTTCAGCCACAGCCCAAAGCTGCCACTCCCAACCCCCCACCAGACTCTACACCAGTCAACTCTGCATCTGTGCTCAAGAACAGGCCTCTTTCTGTCATGGTCACAGGCAAAGGCACTGTTCTGCAGAAAGCCAAGGTAAGCGGCCTCTCTTCAGCTGCAGACAGAGCTCTGGGGCTTTTGGCACTAGCTCTGAGAGAGAGGTACGCTCTCAGCAGAACACCACGGTTCAGTCCTTACCACTGGTTAACCAGGAGAGTGCTTTGGTTTACCAAGTGTTCTTCCCAAGGAGCCTGAGGGCATCTCCACCCTCGACCTCCTACCCTCAGGAGTAGATTCCAGGGACAGGCTGTGACTGAACCGTTTTCAACCCCAAAGGGTTCTACCCTCAAAACCAAAGAAGCCAGTGACAAAAGGCTCAATAGAGTAAACACAGCGCCTGACTCCATGACATAGTTTCTCCCCAAGGGCGAAAGGAGAAGAAAATTAAAGCCTCTTTAATCTGTAACTCATGTGTACCGTAAGAAACCAAAACAGCGTGGAGTGACCTGTTGGCTTTGACAAACTCTGTTCCCGTCCCATGTAGATGCTAAAAAAGTCAGACACCCCTACCCTCACCAATGGTGAACTATTAAATCCATTTAATTGCATAAGCCTCTACTGCCTCACTCCTGCAGACATCACTAATCGAGCACAGCATTCAGCTGTGCTCCTCCCAGGGATGAGGCTAGCTCTGTTTGTAATTGCTTTGGAGCTCATACTTTTTTTTTTAACCTTTTTTTCTACATATATGAAGGGTGATACACAGGATAACTTTGTTTTGGGGGGTGGGGTATTTTATGTCCATACTGTAGGAATGGGAGAAGAAAGGAGCCAGTTAGGAAACAAGAATTGTCTAAAGACTCTTATGTGATTGTGGACCTTGGTGACAATCCTGCTCCGGTCAAGTCTTCAATAAAACAACAGCGACTCTAAAGAAAGGTGAGTCTGTTTACAAGAAAAAGCCAGGGATGAGGTGCTCGCTGCCAACGGAGCTTCGGTTAAGAGAAGGCCCTGTCTCCTCTTCAAGCCAAAGGGAACACAGCGGCGGCATCGGTGGCGTCGTCTTTGGAGACAAAACCTACTGGCTGGCAGTGAGACGATGTACTTTCCCTTTTTTTAAAGATTTCATCCATCCCTCAACTGTTTTATCAAGATTTTTTAGGTAGTGAAAAAAATGGCCACGTTGCTTTTGGTTATGAGAAAATCTACATTTCTGACCCCTTACCTTTCATCCTGTATTTGGCAATGTTGAGGTTTAAATCATGCAGTGCCCCCTCGTTTGCCCTCTGCACTGGGTGGGCTCAACGTGGCCTCTGATGATCTTAAAGAGCATTGGAACCCTGGAATCAGTAGTGGAGGGACCTATCGGGAACCAAGCTAAGGCACTGACCCCCTAGGGGTCACTAAGGACTCCCCTAATCCCCAGTTCAGGCAAACTTTAAACAATGCTGTATTATATAGGGGAAAAGTTCCTGTGTTCCTGTGTTTATAGACTCTGTCCTGTGGCCAGGCCACTTTTAAGAAAAGAGTTAGTTAATTACCTCTTCATTACCATTTTAAAGATATTTTAAATTTCTGGTCCCCTTGCAAGGAAAACAGCCGTGAATTAGAGTCCTGTCTGTCAGAGTGGCAGCCTGTGCTGTCTCTCTGTGGCAGCACTAACACAAGCTGATACAGTTCATCTGTTACCTGCCCCACTTCTGAGCATTTGGACCAGTTCTCTAACACTGGTTTCTGAAGGCTAAATGTTTTTACACATATATTATTGTCTTTCTAATCCCAGGGCATTTATTTCCTGTATCATAAACACTTGGTGACCTTTTATCAAGTGGTGAGTTAGAAAAAAATTTTTTAAATAAAATGTTCATTGTATTCTGGGTTTCCCTTGTATTTCATGGACTGGTATGGAGCAAAGGTCTTGATTATTTACACACTAATGTGTGTGTGTATATATACTATAAAATATATACTATAAAAACTGGCAGAGCCACAGAGGGAAGCCCAGCAAGAGACTGTCAGGCTCCTTAATCCAGTAACCTGAAAGAGAGCATTATTTGTATAATTAACAACGTGCCACACACAGGCAGCATCCACAGAGGCTGATTTCATGCAGACGGTTGAAAACCAGACCTCTGGAGATTAAACAGGCTCCTAAGCAGTTCTTGGGAAAAAGGAACCAAACCAATTTGTTAGAAGCCTGCCTAGGCAAACGATTATGAACATCCAGAACATAAATGTTTTATTTCGTGTTTAAAAATCATCAAGACCAAAATCGGACTCCTTGAACATGGCGCTGACAACCCAGAGTAGAGTACAGCAGACTGACAGGAGAACCGTAAGTACAGACGTGGACAGGCGCTTACAGGAAGGCACTGTGGCTACAGCTGTGCAGGAGTTTGGGAAATCCTGGTTTTCCGCGACGAAGTCAGCACTGCTCTGCTGTGACAATGTCTACAAATTGGTTCAGTGATTGAAAAATAACAATATATAACTTTCACATCCCTGGTGTAAATGTGAAGAAAAAAATCGGGGGTTGGGGAAAGCATATTGCGAACCTGGAGTAGTGTCTCAGCCAGTCAGACTGGTGCACAAAACATGAATAGTGTTTACAGCTCTGGCTACGCATAGATACACACCCTTACCCATGCTTCTCAGCTGACCTGTAGCTTGCAGAGCTCTACAGATGGCTTCTTCTGAAAACCCAGCTTCAAATAGCACAAGTAAGGGGTGGGGGATGGGGGACTGGTGTGTTAGCACTGGAGTTAAGTATCTAGTTTGCCAAAGATATTCCCAAGAATCATCACTGCCAGCGGATACAGTCCTGATGGACGAACGTCCAGTCTGTCCTGAAACATTACCGCTGGGCGGGAGACGCCCATTAGGACAGGGCAGCACAGTAAGCTTTGAAAGCAAACGTCCTGGGCACCTCCTCATCCCTCATCCCTGAGAAGTCAGCCCATCATTGCTGCCACAGAGAGGAGGGCGGGCGATGCACTGTGCTCTCTCCTGAGTAAACTCTGAAAGGAAGCCCCTCTGGAGGCTGTTTGCTCAGCGCTCAGACCAATCACACATGGCTGTTCTCACAATATGCCCCTCCCCCACGCACAAACTGGTTAGTTGGTCAAATACCTGCCTGAGACTTTCCCAGGTCTCTCCCACACACAGATCTGGTCACCAGAAAAAGTCACAAATGACACCATCATCCCTTTTCAAACTAAATCCAATAGGAGCTGTCTTTTAGAAAATGGAGACGCCCCCCTTTTGCACCAATCACCAGGTGGTGAGCTCTGACAGGGTCTTCTTCAAAGCATTATCACCTTACCAGCATCTGTCTAGCATCTGTGATGACCCTCAAGCAGGTCATCAGATCTCTCTGGCCTGCCTTTTATCCTCAGGAAAAGTGACAGGCAGCTTACCTCAAAAAGGGTACAAACAGACACAGATAAATACTGACACATTCAGCGCTCCCAACATCACCATAGTGACAGCTGCTACTGTCCTAAGCAGTGTCCCCGGTGGCAGAGGCTTGTGGGCAAACTGGCTCTTAGAGCCGGACGCAGATGTTCCAGGGCCCCCAGGAGATTTATTTGGCTGAGGACAGGGCCCTTCAGATTCCAGGATGCTTGGGAGCTTGCTGGGAGGGCGTTGGCTGTCGTCCTGCAGGCTCTTGGCGGAAGCTGCGTGCCATGGGGGCATCTCCTCTCAAGATGCCTAGGAAAGAAAATGGATTCTGAGGGTGTATGAGGAGTCTTCACCGTCGCCAGTAGCCTCTTCATGTCTTTTTTACTCAATGACAACTCCATCCCCAAATGAAAGGTGTCAGGTCACAGGCTCCCATCCACCTGCCCCCACCTCCTCGGCCACCGGAAGCCACCGGAAGTGTGTACCAAGGGCTGAAAAGCCCTAACTCTAATTGTCTTGATTTCGGCCTGATCTAAGGAGGCCCCAGTCTGTTACTTGTGTCTCCTTTAAAGCTACTTTCCTCCCAAAAGCCCCAGTATCCCACTCCCCTCCAGCAGGCTGTTCTGCTCAGGTCCCCAGAGATGTTCAAGAAAGAAGAGCCGCTAGCTGCCACAAATGTGTCCACCCACTTACATGTCCCTGGCCCCACATCCGGTAACAATATCCCGGTGCTCTGGATTTCTCCATGTTGCTAACCGAGGCCTACCTCCCCGTCATGGTTGTTTCCAATGCATGTGACTCCTAATGTAACATTCTAATAGTAACAATAGTAATAGTATTACAATAGTAACCTTCTAATGCTCTATACTGTTGCACTGCTCACTGTCTCCTCCCTAAAATGGAAGTTTCTTAAGGATAGATTATCTCTTTTATCCATCAACCTGTATCTCCGACTCTAAACCAAACAAAAAACAAAAAACAAAAAACTTGCCTGAGTAAAACCCTTCCAAGTGTTTCATAGGGGAATGAACAAATGATTGAATGACCCAACCTGCCTCCTGCTGAGTCTGTAGAACTTGGCAGGATGAAGGAGACCACCCCCATCTGTGCTTGAACAGTAGGGATCCACTCACGGTTCTCACAGTGGGGGCCTTCCCAGCCATCCCGGCATTCGCATCGGTAACTGCTGTTCTTCAGGATACAGGTGCCTTCATTCATGCATGGGCTGGGCTTGCAGAGGTTGACTGGCCGCTTGGCTTCTGCAAGGCAGAATGGGCCCATGCCCAGGTCAGATCCAAAGGCCCCTGTTCTAAGCAAGCTCGGCTCAATCGTACAGCTCGAGGGGCTGGGTTAACACCTCAGTGTCCCCCGTGGCCCTGCAACAACAGCTTAGCGCATGGCCGGTAACACTGGAGACGTTTGTGGAGTTGTAGGGTTTAGCACAAAAGCTCACACATGACAAGTGGGGACTGGGGAGCTGTCTTGCTCATAGTAACATGTGTGAAGACTCGGGCAAAGGTCCTGTCTCGAGACAGCCCTAAGGGACGTGTGCTTATCCCCACTCACCTCCACATATCCACTCAATCAGTGTGTCCTGATGGAACCGCAGGTCTGTGTAATCTGCCACATGGATCAGGGAGTCCCGTGGGCCAGCAAGCCTCCTCACTGCCTCCCCGAGGACAGCTCCAATGCTTATCACCAAGACTGAGATGCCATTGTCTCTCAGCTTCTGGGCAGGGACAGCTGCATCTTCTGCCCCACTCCCACCTGTGAGCATCACCACGGCCTTGGGGACACCGGGGCGGGCACCCCTCTGGACAGTCATCACCTTGTCCGCGATGTGCAGCAAGGCTGTGCCAGCAGAACCCACGCCCCCTAGGTAGGGAGCCTGGCTCAGGGCCCGCAACACTGCAGCCCGGGTGGGGTGGGTGTCCAGCCCGAAGGCGGTCTGCACCTGGCTGCCATATGCCACCAGGCCGACCTGTGCCACATCAGGATTCACATCAAACCGGAGGGTGCATTTCCTGATGAAGCTCTGCATTTGGGCAAAGTTCTCACGTCCCACGGAGGCAGAGGCATCCAACAGGAAGACCAGGTCCAGGGACTGCGCCTGGCAGCCTGGAGGAGAAGCAGAATAGGTCCCTTGTCTAGATCTGGCTGGTACAGCAGGGCTGTTCTGGGCTGGGCAGAGTCCAGGCCAGCCAGTGTGCTGACCGCCCTTGTAGCATTCACTCTCCTCACAACCACAGCTCGCCCTCCCCCTAGAATACAGATGTGAATACAAATGGCTTCTCTGATGCCATTCCTAGCTTTCTGTTGAGAATGGCCACTAGAGGTGGCTATGTTGTAATCTCCATCAAAGGGAATGTAGTTTCTAAGTTTGGAACTACATAAATTCTAGCAGTGAGAGCTGCCTGGCCTCTGCCTCCCTCCCCCATCTTTTTTTTTCTTATTATTCCCTTGATGGCTTAGAAATGGTGACCTTGGGTCTTAGCACTGAAGCTATGAGTTGGCCAAGCCAAGCTACCTGCTGGCTCAGGCCACTCACCATTGCTCTTTGAAAGAAGCATCTGGCACGTGAGAGTCCGCAGTCCCTGACGGCGGCGGCAGGTGCAGCTGTATTTCACCGTCTCCTTATGCCTGCCAAAGCCACTGTGCACAGGGCTCTGCTATTATGTCAAACGGGCTGATGCCCACCATCTTCAGAGTGATGATTTATGACACGTGGATAGGAAATGAACACAGATGTGGAACAGAGTCAGCAACACACAGAAAGCGGGGAAAGCAGGGCCTAGAGGGACAGCAAGACAAGATGTGACCGAGAAGGTGCTCAGGATTCCCTGGGGAGGTGGGTGATGCTTCTGCTAGCTCTGGAGGAGAGAGATGAAGCTGATGGGCAGGTGGGGTGCCTCTCAGCAGTGAGGCACCTTCCTCAGTCTCCCAGTGTGTGGGAGCTGCAGAGACAGCACCAGCCAGGCAGGAAGCTCTCAGAAGCTGGTGGAAGGGGCTCGGGTTTCTTTCAGACACACAGAGTCACTGGGATGGTTTCAGTATGGAGTCAAAGGGTCTGGTGGTCTGATAATGTTAGCTTTTAAAAACCACATCAGACACAAGGAAAATAGAGAACCTGCCGCAACCCCCAGAGGAGATAGGCCCACTAACTCTCCTGTGAGGGCCATGTCTGGCTTTGGAAACAAGAAGATATAGGGTGAAAGGAAATCTGAGCAAAGGTAGACTCTACTAAGTAATAATGTATCCATTTTGGTTTGTTAAATACAACAATGACCTGTTCTAATGGATGGATACAGGAACCCTCTGCAATAGCCACGTCTTTTCTATATATCTGCAACTATACAAACAAAACCAAAATCATCTGCCACAGGAGACCAGCCTAGAGGACAGGATACAAAGGGCATAACAATCTTCATCACCATTACAGAAGGGGGACTCTCACTTCTGGGGACAGTAACACGGCCTGGGGATGCTAAGTCCCATATGAGGCTCTTCCACTCAGCTACTTGGGGGAGCACTGAAGTGCCCTCCTAGGGATGTGTTCCGACTCTGACATCTCGGGTGCTAGCCCAGCCCCTGCATGGCCCTGCTTACTCCCAGGGCTACCATTTCCCACTGACTACTGTTCACAAGATCAGCCTCACTGGTAAGGAAACAGAATGAGCAGAAAAGTGTCACAGCACATGCCAGGAAGACAGAGTAGGTATCATCTTATAACACGTTCCCTTTGGTTGTGTTCGAGCATGTAGCAACAAGCGTGTGTGCACGTGTGCATGTGTGCGTTCCAGGAATACATGTCTCTTTAACAAGTTACCATCAGAGAGGCCAGAAAACTGTTCTCAAGCAGGCTTGGTAAGACTCCGAACTCCTTAAGACTAATAACAATGATCAAGTGTAATTAGTAACGATACCGATACTCAGGCGCACGCTTGGACATACTGAGCGCGCACAGGCTTGCCTTATCTGGTCCTCACAAGAAGTCCCCATAGAGTTCTACACTCAGGCCCTGATTCCAGTTCCCAGCTCTGGCATGGAGAAAAGAATGGCTGGTGGTGCCAACAAGACAGACAGACGGACCTGTCTGCTGACAGGCCAGCCCTATTAGGCTGCACAGTTTTACCTGGCCGTGGCTGGCTGCAGAGCCTCCTTTGCAGCTCCGGGATCTGGCTGAACAGGTCCTGAGGGTCTGTGTAGACCATCACATGCTTCGGGCCACCCGTGATCTTCTCCAGCTCTGCCTGCACGATCTCACTGCCTACGCCGAGGAGCAGCAGCTCCCGAGCCCTCGCGTGATCTGCTGGTCCAGCCACCTCATCCCGGGAGTGTGATTCCGTGAGCAGAACCACTACTCTGCGTGGCCTGTCCTGGCCCGTCCTGCTGGCACTCCCAAAGCCGTGCTCTGCCACCTGTAGCAAGGCACTCCCTGTCAGGGTTGGGCCGCCGCTGAAGGGAATGCTGTCAAGGCTCCTGACCAGGTCTGGCACATGCTGGTATTCCCCGACAGGCACCGCCACCATCAGATCCCTGCTGTAACTGGCCACCCCGACACGGGCTCGAGAGTCCTCCCTCAGCACGGCCTGCACGAAGCGCTTCACAAAGGCCTTGGCCCGCTGGAAGCCCTCCAGTGTGGTGCCTGCAGAACTGTCCAGCAGGAAGAGGACATCGATTCTGCATTCCAGGCTCAGCTTCGGGGCTGTGGGAATCAGAGTGATACACTGTCACCTAGGGCCACTGTGGTATGCAGAACAACTCCACTCTAGATGCCTTTATACTACTTCAAGCACAAAATAAAAACCTCCCAGGAAGATTCAGGAGCAGAGGGACTCATGCCCCTAAGTGCCCAGTGCTTGCCAGAGACTCAGATGTAGAATGCTTCCTGCCGCCTCTGCTAAGGGACACAGTCCAGGTGCTTTTTATAAAGCAGAATGAGTTTATTCTCCAACTTCATTTCCCACTGTACTCAGGGCCCTTGAGTCCTGAGATGTCTGTCAGCTTTGGAGATCACAGAGACATGCTCCTCCATTTCTTTCAGAAGCTTCCCGGCTCACTTCTCACATGTATAGCTATCATCCTGGACTGATTTTTGAGTAGGTTTGACATATTAAGATTTATTTTTCCTATGTGGATTGCCAATGAAGGCACCAGCACAGTTGTATAAGTCACTTAACAAGTATGCTAGAAACCATGCTAAGTACTTCACATAATCTTATTTACAGCTCCCCCACGGGCTGAGGCTGATAGAATCTTCATGGCATGGCTTTACAATCAAAAGAACTTAGGCCTTCTTGCTCCTCTTTCCTAGAAGAGATGAGACAAGGCACAGATGTGCTCAGACATTAGGCAACAGCTATTTGACAGCTCTGCCGGGGTGCCACCATCTGGATTAATCAGAGCGCCAGAGGCCACCATATGACAGATCCGCGGGCTATGGGGGAAGAAGGTGGGCTAAAGTTCAACTGGTTGAGTACAGCGGGCAGCAGGGGACAACAGGAAGGGTGTACCCGGGACTCGCATGCTCCCAAGTGCCCAGTGACTCAATCTTGGGAATCCCAGGTATACATACCACAGTTGACTTCCCCTCCAAAAGCCAGTGGGCAGAGACAGTGGTACTTATCCACACCCTCTGGAATGCACGTGCCTCCATTTTGGCAGGGCTGGGAGTCACAGGGGCCTACCAGAGAGACACCCATGAAAAGCCAAGACGACAGGCAGAGAGTGCAGAGTACTGACTGAAGGTTGGCCCCGACTCTGCTCACACCATCTAGTAGGAGGGCAGTCACGCACTCACAGCTAAGAACTTAATACCTAGAGCAGGGACTTGGCACAGCTGAAGACCTTGGTAAGGCTCATGCCAACTGGGTCAAGGATGGGTCCGTCCATTTTGCTGTGCTCCTGCTGTGGTATCAGGGTACTGGCCATCATTACCCAAGGCTTCTGAGAAGGCCCAAAGGGGCTCAGGGTTGCCATAACAACTAACTTGCAGTTTACCTGAGTTTAATAAGAATGATGATCTCCGTAGCAACAAGGTGACTGCATGACTGTGGGCTAAAGGGCCCCTTTCTTTGTTCAAGAATGACCTAGGGTTGCCTAAGGCTCCTGCCTCAAGGCACAGAGAGCCAAGAGCTTTTACATGTGGCCGTCAGGAGGAACGAATCTACTTCTGCCTCTGTGGGCATCTTAATTCACCTTCCCAAGCTTCACTCTCCTGACACTTCTCCACACAAAACAAATGACTCCGTGGGACGTCCCTCGATCTGCAGAGACATTTGCTTTTGAATGCACAGTGCATACTGTGGGCGATGCCTCCTCAAGGCTGGTGTGAAACACAGGAAAGCCAGCATCCACCAAAGCCAGGCCATTCTAAAGGGACAAGGGACGGATGGGTGGTACCCTGTAGCTGCGAACTGCTCGAGTTCACTGTTCCATATCCATTATTAAAATGAAGTTTGAACGCGCCCGAGGCCTTCCTCCCAAAGTCACAGAGGACAAAGGATCTCTGTGCATTATTGCAAGCTAGCTGGGAGTGTCGCCGTCGGAACGGCAAGCATTTCTTTTTCAAAACACTAGCATATTACTATTTACTAGCCACATCACTGTGGTTAAAGGAGAGACTGATCAGTGGTGGATACTAGTGGCTTGAGCATCATAGGGAATTCTCAAGGCTCAGAAAGTTCAGCCACAGGAACTCCGGAGGCCTTTGACTGAATATCAGCCACAGGAGGCCTTTGACTGAATATCAGCCACAGGAACTACGGAGGCCTGTGTTAACCACAAAGCAAGGTCCCATTTTATCCTTGTAGCCACCCTAAGAATGGAGACGGGAAGCCGGAGCCCCAGGAGCAAAAGTCTCGCTGAGATCAGGTGACTGGTCCAGGCAGATCTCAAGCTCAGGTCTCAGGGTCCACAATTTCTGAACAGCCATAACCTCCGAGTCAGTTTCTCCTTTTTATCGGGGACCAGTAACATGGGAGCTTCAGTACTCAGACAGGATGTGTCCAGGGGTTTGCCTGACCCAGGCTCCCAACCCTCACGCCCTGCCTGGAAATGCTCTTTACCTCCCTGGGGGTAGCAAACCCACAAAAAGACAAACACCACACAGGGGTGGCTTGTGCCTGTGGGACAGTGGGGGGCACCCTGGGAACCCTGATGGATGGTGCTTAATGGTGTTGATAACTCTTCAGGCTTGGGACTCTACAGTGATGGAGCACAATCGTGAGTCATGCCTAGAGGCCTTCTACGGTGGAGAGTGGGAGGGAGAGAGACTGTAGACCTCAGGCAAATGCAACTCCACTGACAGAAGTAGAAAACGCTCAGGTGTCTCCCCGGGTTCAATATTAGACAGAAGGCATCTGAGAAGTCACTCCTCAGTGTGTTTCTCACCGATGAAAAGCACACTGGCTGATGGGGTAATCCCGAAGCCACCAGTCCATCCGAAGCAAAGCTATGCCATTGAGCGGGTGAAGGGAAAGTATCACAGGAACACACTCCTTAGCCACACGCCCACCCCTCTTGCCCTGTGACTCACCCCAACCCCACATCTGCTCAGGACTGTCAGCCTCAAAGGGAGTTTGTGGGTCCAAGAGGCAAACCATACCTGGACAGATGGTCCTGTAGCAGTTGGCAGGGTGTGTCTGGAACACTCTCTTCCAGCTACAATCAGGAAATGCAGCAGTAGGACATAAGCGAAGGTCTCAGAGGTCTCAGCACTAACGGCTCATGCCTGCTTGAGGCTATCCTGACTCTTTTTTGCAGATGAAGTGGGGGATGTTTCAAGTGAACCAGAGCCCTTCCCTCCCCCATTAAAAAAGAAAGACATCATTAACCAGGTGTCACATTAAAAGCTAGAAATATAGCCACGTGTGGTGGTGCACACTTTGGTCCCAGCACACGGGAGGCGAAAGCAGGCAGATCTCTGAGTTCAAGGCCAGCCTAGACCACAGAGTAAGTTCTAGAGACCACAGCCAGGGCTACACAGAGAAACCCTGTCTTGGAAAACAAGTAACAAAAATGTTAGAAATGAATGTGTGTAAAATTCCCATCTGGGAACAGATTTACCATTGCCGCCATCATTACAGGGCAGGGAGGGGGACTCCAGGACTAGGCTCTGGTCTGGACTCTGCTATGCGACCAGGCACATTACCTCCATCCCTGTCCTCGGGTCCCTCTTTATATCAGAACGCTAAACCGCTCTCAACTGTGGTTGCGGCGCTCGGACGATGAGGGAGAAGGCTTGCATAGCCACAGTGCTGGCCACCTCCAGCGGCACCCTGGCCATTCACCCTGCTGCTGCTTCTGTCTGTTCTGGACCAGGGTCCTCAAAAAACCCCAGAGCTCAGAGAGGATTTGAAAACCACCATACTTGATGTTTTCTTGAGTCCTCTCGGACACTAGCATTCTGCGGTAACACAAGAGTCACCATTCTTGGAACAGCCACGTGCCAGGTGTCTCCCTCCATCCGCAGCCAAGCAGCACAGGCTTGGGATCGAAACACTGGCCATCTAACCCCAAAGCCCCCATCACTGCCCCTCCCCAGTCCTGAGAGCTCTGCTGTGGCAGGAAGAGTTCCTCACTGCTGCACAGAAGGTTCCATTCCAGCCTCTTCTTCCACCTCCCATTTTTCTGTTACAAACTGTCCAGCCATGCCCAACATCAAACCCCAAAGTGCTAACCCCTCTGCAGCTTTAGAGCACTCGAATCATGGGGACTCTGCCCGAAGACCCTGCAGACCAACCTGTAGAAAGGACAGGGCACAGCCAGCACGGCGTCCCCCTGCCTGGATCCTCTCCAGCACAAGGCATTGCCGGCGAGCTCCCTGACGGTCTCCAGAGTCCTCCGCTCGCAGGGGTGAGCCTCTACCCGGCAGTCTGTGTCAGAAGACAGACAGACAGACAGACAGACAGACAGACAGGCAGGCAGGCAGGCAGGCAGACAGGCAGACACACACACACACACACACACACACACACACACACACACACACACACACACCATGTAAGACAAGGGATGCCATTTGCCTCAACCCCCATTCCCCAGAATGGCTGCCATGGGGTCCTACTCTACCCCTCGCTGTGGACTCTGTGGCCTCTCTCAGGGCAGAGCACTGATGTGAAGCAGTGTCTGGATTTCCTCTGTCCCAGGCTCCACTCACAGGCACTTTCTGAGTGTCACTGAGGTCTGGGATGGACCCAGACGGAGTCCTAAGCCCAAAGCGTCCCTGAGCTCCTCATGCAGCCAAGGAGGGATGTGGACTTGTTTCATCTCCCCAGCAGGGAAAAGGGCCGTACCAAGTCTAACCTTAAGCCCCAGGCCCCTTATCCCACAGACATAAGTTCGGAATTGCAGCTGGGAAACCCACAAAGCCAGCCATAAGGAAACAGAACAGAGCCCCCAGGCCAGGGGCTGCTGTCTCTCTTACCCACCCTTCCTGGGAGGTCCTTGCCTCAGAAGCCCTGTTCATCCCAGGCCCTGGTTTATCAGGTTCAAGGCCATCCCCTTGTAGGCTGGCCAGTCCTACCTGGGTCAGCAGTGGTGCAGAGCCCCGAGCCGCTGAGGGTGCTGAGGAGGCCATTGGAGGCGTCCTCCACTTGCTCGGCCAACAGCACATGCTGCTCCTTTGGCTCACTGGCCAGCGTGAGTAGCTCCTCCCACCTGGGGGGAAACTCCAACAGCTGGTGCCATGTCCTCTCTCCTCTTCCTGCCTACCTAGCTCCTGGCCCACCGCACCATTCCCTGACCCAGCTGCCACTTCATAGCGACCTAATCTGTCCAGGAGAGACTGAGAGGCAAACCCGGGAAGTTCTCAAGGAAGCTCAGCTACAGTCCGCTCTGTGCTAAAGGCCTTGTCCTCAAGCCCACCTGCTCATCGGCAAGACAAAGTGTTAAGGAATTCAACCAACTCTTCTACCTGAAAGTCACAGCTGAGAAGGAGAACAACTGTAACTTCGGGAATTCGTTACACAGTTGTGCAAACTTATACATAGGTAACTTTCCATTTGTTGCCTAATACCTTCTATTTGTTTTTTAAGTTAAATATTAATTGTTAAAAACAATCAGAGAGTGAATGAAAGAAAGTTGTTTGAAAATGAGAAAAAGAAAGCAAGAAGGACAGCCAGTGACAGCAGAACTCTACGATAGGAAAGAGCCCCACAGTAGCCAAGGCCAGCACCCTGCTGCCGAGGAGGGGAACTAGTCAGAATCCTTCAGTGCCCAGAAGGCATTACCATACCACCGGTGCCCAGGACAAAATGGTTTGCGGATGACCCTAAGTCATGAAGAAGAGATCTTTGTGTAATAAGACAAAGCAGATAATGTTCATTTCATTTTTTTTTTTTTGTTTGTTTGTTTAAGAGCCAGTGAGAGGCTCCGCAGGTCAGGGTGCGGCGACAAGCCTGACAGCCTGAGTTTCATCCCTGGGACCCACGTGGTAGAAAAGAGGAGCAGACTCCGCAGCTGTCTGGCCTCTGGCCTCCACAAGTGTGCCCAGACCCTGGTGCAGAGAAAAAGTTTAAAAATTAATGAAAATGAGGGCGCCTGTGATGTGACGAGAAGAAGACATTGTTGGAACTCAGGCAGATACAGAGGTCAGCAAGCTCCAAACTTGACTACTGTTTGACTCTGCATCTTATTCGACTCCGTGTAGGCTAAACTTTCACCCAGTACCCAGTCATCCCTTGGCATGCAGAAGGGGGCTTCTCAGCTGTGGCCTGCTGGTCCCCCCTCCACTGCTCCGTCCCAGCAGCAGGCTTTCTCAAAAGCTGCCCAAGGAATTCAGGTGCTCACTAGAGTGGAGGAGCGTCATAAAGAGGTTCGGTCAGCAGGAAAGAGGGCAGGAGATGGAATGAGCACACTTTCAAATGTCTTCCTTGTCTTCCTCTCTTTTTCTCTGCCATTAAGGAAATGACATCACCATTCACTTTAGGGTTCAGGCCAGGATCCTCCATTCTCCACTCCCAGTCCACATGTGAGTCCACAGCCAGTACCCTGCTCGGCCTTCATCACATACCTCAGGTCCAGCCGTGCCCCAGTATACCCAGTACACCCCAGTGCCCCTCCCCACCCCCGCCAGCGTGCCCAGCATGCACCAGCACCTTAGTGCTTTGAGCATAACTGTCTCTGGTCTGAGCAGTTCTAGAGCCTCCTCCCTAGTGCCTCGGCCAGTGAGACCACCTAAAAATGCCATTTCTTTCAACCCACCACACCCAAGCTTTCTATTGTACTCACTATAAATGCCAAAGCCTTCCTTCAGCAATATCTACAACAGAGTTTTAAAATAGAATCTGTGTGTGTGCGTAGTGTGTTTGTGTATACATGTGGGTGGTATATGTATATGTGTGTGTGGTATGTATGTGCATATGTGGTGTGGTACATATGTGTGCCTACACCGTGCAGTTTAAGTATGTGTACATATGTGTGTGCCTACATGTGTATGTGTAGTGTGAGTGTATGGTATATATGTGTGGTTTAGTATGTATATATGTGTGTGGTATGGTATGTATGTGTGTGTGCATATGTATGTGTGCCTACACATGTGCGGTATATGTACATATGTGTGTACCTACATGCGTGTATGTGTGTAGTGTGAGTTGTGTGTGATATATGTGTGTGGTGTGCTATGTTTGTGTGTATATGTGTGAACGTGCATGTGTACTAATGTGTGTTCTGAAGCCACAGGAAGATATTAGTTGTCTGACCCTCTCTCCACCGTGCCCTCTTAGACAGCAGTTCATAGAGCTTGCTGAGCCGTTGCTAGGCTGACAGCTAGCAACTCCTACAGATCCTCCTGTCACTGTCCCTATAGCTCTGGGGTTACAGGTATATGTAGTCGCTTCTCTGTTTTGTTTTGTTTTTAACATGGTGCTGAGAATCTAAGCTCAGGTCCTCACACTTGCCCAGGAAGCACTCTCATCCCGGGAGCCATCTCCCTGCCACCACAACAGAGTGCCCCCCCACCCGCCCTGGCAGCTCCATCAACCATATTTCCTATGTGCTTGGTCCCTGTTCCTGTCCACAGCAAGCTACTTACTGCCTTGGGGTCTTTGATACTACCTGCCATGTTTGTTCTTAAAAACAAACAACTCCTCGGAGCAGTCTCGGCAGCCCCTCTTCTAACAAAGCTGCTCTCCCTGTTCCCATCAGTCCTTGCGGCTCTCCCTGTTCCCTTCAGCCCTTGTGGCTCTCCCTGTTCCCATCAGCCCTTGCAGCTCTTCCTGTTCCAATCAGCCCTTGTGGCTCTCCCTGTTCCCTTCAGCCTTTGTGGCTCTCCCTGTTCCCATCAGCCCTGCGGCTCTCCCTGTTCCCATCAGCCCTTGCAGCTCTTCCTGTTCCAATCAGCCCTTGTGGCTCTCCNTTGTGGCTCTCCCTGTTCCCATCAGCCCTGCGGCTCTCCCTGTTCCCATCAGCCCTTGCAGCTCTTCCTGTTCCAATCAGCCCTTGTGGCTCTCCCTGTTCCCTTCAGCCCTTGTGGCTCTCCCTGTTCCCATCAGCCCTGTGGCTCTTCCTGTTCCAATCAGCCCTTGTGGCTCTCCCTGTTCCCATCAGCCCTTGCAGCTCTTCCTGTTCCCATCAGCCCTGCGGCTCTCCCTGTACCCATCAGCCCTTACCCACTTGGCCTTCCCCTTTAGTTCTAGTTCCACCTGAAATCACATTTCCTACATATGCATCCATTCATTTACTATCTACTCTTTCCTATGAGATAGACAGGCTATCCCAAGACTGGACTAGTGTCAGCACGAGGAGGAAAGCTATTCTAATAGAAAAGAATAAAAGAAATTCCTAAATGGAAGCTTTGGAAGCTTAGTGGCCAGCCCAGAGTCATTTCACCTATACTTACAACTAGAGACCCAAGGACTAGGAACCATGCCCGTTTCTAAGGCTGAGAGCATTTGGGGCATGTGACCCTCTCTTCTAGGAAGGCTGATTTACTTAACACCTGGTTGAGGGTGGCTGGAAGAGGGTGGTAGACCTGGCATAGACTCCCCAGCCATTGTCAGCTAGGGTGTACATGTGACTCGGGCTGATCAGAACTGGGCTAGCAGAAGCTGGAGACCCGCCCGCCTCCTAGGACAGAGATGTGATGCTGTGGGCTAGAAGGTTGTCCATGACCCCAACTCCTCCTTTCCCAGAAAACCAGGCTGAGAGGAGAGTCCAGAGAGCTAGAGAGGTGTGTGGTGGACAGATGAGAGCTGAGCAGTACTGAATCCCACGGCTCCTGCCCCCCGGGGGGGGGTCATACGCATGGTGAAATGAGTTGATTCCATTGATTTATATTTTTGTCAAGTAAGTTTAATTTCTGATGCTTACAACCAAAGGTTCAGATAAAAGCAGAGGGTAGCATGAAACCTAAGTGCTTTTGAAGGTTGGGATGTGCTATGTACTAGAGCCAAAACAGCAAAACAAGGTGGGGGAGAGAGACACACACAGACCAGTCAGTCTTCACAGACACACAATCTTTGCTGCAGCTGGGAAGGCTCTGGTAGGCTCTTCCACTGGTGGCCCCACTGCCTGAAGCTGACACAGAATGATTGAGGCATTTACTTACCTGGGAAAACGGACTCCTACAGCAAACACGACGATGCCCCTTTCTCGAAGCTGCTTTGCTGGTAGAGCCACGGGCCCCTGGGACTTGCCATCCGTGATGATAATAAGGATCTGAGGCACAGAGCCATTTCTGCCTCCAGGGAACCCTCTGCTCAGGCGTTTCAGGGCTAGGCCTGTCTCTGTGCGCCCACCTCTGAGGACAGGAGGAGAAATGAAGAAGTCACTGGGGGGTGAAGCTGGGAAGAAACCCAGAGGCAAATGGGTCCCTGTTGGTAGGGGACAGTAGTGACTCCTAGCCAAGGCTCAAAGGTACTTTTCCACCATGGAAACTCAAAATAGGGGACTCACCAGGCAGACAGCTGGCCAGAAAGAGCTAACTCATTGCAAGGGATTTGAAGTTAGTCAGCTTCCTGAGGCCAAACCGTTTAGCTGATGATAGTATATCCAACAGGAGTAACTGTGAGGTGGGTGGAATCACTCCAGAGACTAACCACATGATGAGCACCGCTCATCAACCTGTAATGCTGATGGATGCAGGAGACATGTATATACACATACATACATACATACATATACACACAGAGAATATATAAAGATAAATACACTGTATCCAAGACTATCTCTGCCTTCAACTCAGTCCTCTGAGAGGAGTCTGCTGCTGTTCTAAGGTCCCAACATCCAACCAACTGGAAACATGGATGCATTCTGCTGGTTCCCTCACCTGCTCACCCATTGTGTGTATGTGTGTGCACAAGTGCATGTGTGTGTGCATGAATATTTGCCTTAACACTAAAGACTGCTGTGCCTCATGCAGACCCTCACAGGTCCCATATGCCTCATGTCAACTGCCCCTCCTCCCATCAGCTATGTAGAAAGCCAAGCTCATTTTACAGAAGATCCCCGAGTCTGCCAAGTCTGCATTTAGTGGAGAGATGAAAAAAGATCATGCGCATTAGGCCTGGGGAGCCTTTATGAACAAGACCCGGAATATTCTTCACCTTCACTGCTTTCATCTGTGTGATCTGGGGATAAGATGGGTCCAGATCCTGTAGGACTGAATGAGTGTGAGTGACATCAGGTGTGAACGACATCACGATTAGCTATCATCTCACAGGACACCATAAGAAGCTGAACTTGCAGGTGAATCTCACGCTCAAGCGGACATAAAAATCTCTCAGTTATTTAAAGTTCTCAAAGCCCGGTGGTGTGAGTTCAGAGTGACGGGTGTGCTACTGGGCTAAACAATCTACATTCTAAACCAGCTGTGCTCACTCCCACGAACAGCAGTTCTGGTGGAGGTGAGTTTCCATAGGACAGACTTTGAAAGAAATTGAATGAGGAAGCTCACAGTAAGAGAGGGGAAGTTGATCTGAGCTTCTGGTAAAGGATAGGCCAAATATCCTAGGTCCAACCCAAGTGCTTCCCTGAGAGAATGAGGAATAATTAACCACAGCATGGCGGTTGTAATGCTCAGCTTATCAGACGATCAACATGAAACACGGTTTCACATGGACACGCTCATCAAGTCACATGAAGTAAATAACAAAATTCTGTGTAATTCCAAATATTTTTAAAGCCATGTTTAAATGCTGGTGTGAGTTGAAAGCAGCTGATGGCTTAGGGAGGCAGGAGAGATGGCTCAGTGGTTAGGAGCCTACACTATTCTTCCAGAGGACCCAAGTTCAGTTCCCAGCACCCTGGGAACCACCTGTCACTTCAGCTCCACAGGATTCGATGCCTACTTCTGACCTCTGAGGCCACCTGCACTTATGTGGGTGATTATGAGAGAGACATCAAGACTTCAGTCACAGGAGACCTGGGGCTGAGTCATGTGCTCTGACATCCAAGAACCAGCTACCACATACGTTCTCTCTGACTTTACGTCCTCACTGGTACAATATTGGGAGGCTTGACTGATCATCTAAAGTCCCTTATAAAGCTGCAAGAAAGCACTTGTTAAGGTGGCTTCTGAAAAAGCTAGTGCTTGCCTAACCAGTCCAGTGTGCAAAGCTTCTCTGAAGAGAGACCATGGAGAGGCCATCACCTCCCATGGGCCAGTGTTCCTCTGCCTTGGTGCACATCGTGCACACACACATCTGTCTTAAGTCAGGGTTTCTATTCCTGGACAAAACATCATGACCAAGAAGTAAGTTGGGGAGGAAAGGGTCTATTGAGCTGACATTTCCACATAGCTATTCATCACCAAAGGAAGTCAGGACTGGAACTCAAGCAGGTCAGGGAGCAGGAGCTGATGCAAAGGCCATGGAGGGATGTTCCTTACTGGCTTGTTTCCCCTGGCTTGCTCAGCCTGCTCTCTTATAGAACCCAGACTACCAGCTCAGAGATGGCACCACCCACAAGGCCCCCCCTTGATCACTAATTGGGAAAATGCCCCCACAGTTGGATCTCATGGAGGCACTTCCCCCAACTGAAGCTCCTTTTTCTGTGATAACTCCAGCCTGTGTCAAGTTGACACACAAAACTAGCCAGTACCACATCTTCATCTTTGATGTCCTTACCGACCCCAAAACAAGGCTAACCAAGAGCTCCTGCCTCTGCGCTCTGCTCATGGCCTCACAGTCATGAGAAGACACATACATGTTAAACAAATGAGAAGATGCACACGTGTTCAACACACCCCAAAGAAGAGCTGGACTTGTTTAGACTTCTATCCAATGCAGCCTCCTCTGGAATGTTTGATTTTTTTAATTTAAATTCCATCTTTTGGAATTTTGATTTTTTGTCTTACATTGATTGATTGGGTRTAGTGGCAATCTATCTTTTGAAATTTTTATTTCTTTTCTTATATTGATTGATTGATTGGGAGTAGTGGCACATACATGCCATGATTTGCATGTGGGAGACAGAGGATATCTTGCAAACATCGACTTTCTCTTTCTGCCACATGAGCCCCAGGAATTGGAATCAGTTCATCGGGCATGGCAGGCAGCAAGTACCTTTATGTGCTGGGCCATCTCTCTGGCCTCTGGTGTTCTTAATGCTTCTGATATCATGTCATGAATTGTAATATTCTCAATGAAGCTGGAAAAGGAGGCACAACTAGTCATTTTAGAGAAGTGGAAAGAGGAGAGAATGGTTGGCTGGGTGGGGCCCAGTCTACCATATACATGACATACAGGACATATATGACATACATGATATATGACATACATGACACACACAACATATATGGCATGCATGATATATATGACATACATGACACACATGATATACATGGTATATGACATACATGATATATATGATATGCACGATATATACGAAATACATGACATACAATATACATGGCATACACGATATATACAATATGTATGACATGCATGATACATATGACATACATGATACAGAACTGGACCAGACACTAGATAAATCTCTAGTGTAGCTATTCTTTGCAATTGGGTGAGTTCTGAAGATTAACCCTTTGAATCAAAGCTACCCAGTCAGACAATTCCTCTTTTTTTTTGCAAATACACTATAGTGTACATGCTTGAGTCCAAAGGATTTTATAAGCTTCCAACTGATGTAACTCCTAGGCCATGAATTCACCTTCTAAAGTATCGGGTTGGTGATTTTAGCACATTCGGTAGTATAATCATAACACTAAGCTCAGACATTTTTATCACTTTAAAAGCCCTGAATCCATTGGCAAGCATCCTTGTCCCCAAGCCCATGATATCATGAATTACTAAATGATGCCTGTCCCAGACATTTCACAAACAAGAAGGGCCAGTGAGATGATTTAGTAGGCAAAGCCTGACTCCTGAGTTCAAGCCCTGGGACCCATGTCCATGTGGAAGAACTGAGTCCTAAAATGGTTGGTCCTCTGACCTTGACATGCAAGCTGTGGAGCACGGGTCCCATCCATGCCAAATCATGCCAGCGCCCCTCCAACAATAAAGAGCATCTAAGGTAAACAGGAAAAAAGACTGGGAACGTAGCATAGTGGGGAAGCTTTGTCTTCATCTTCTAGGCCAGGGGTTTGTTCCCTGGCATGATAAAAATAATAAATGAAAAACAGCTTTTATATGACTTAGGGTTATGACCATAATATATGACCTTTGCACTTCAATTCTTTCATGTAACATGTTTTCATAATGTAGCACGAATCAACGTGCCATCCCTTTTCAGAGCGGGACACTGTTCAATTGTATGGATATACCACATTTCGTTTATCCAGCAACCAGTTTCACATCCTTGTTGCTTCCATTTTGAAGTTGCTATAGATGGTACTGTTGTGAAGGCTAGCACAGAAGTTTTTGTGCAGAATGCTTTCAATTAAGCATGTCCGATTAAAATTAAACACTGCATCCTAATACAGGGCATCTCCTTCACCTTTATAAACTGCCATTTTCCTACGCACCATGTCTCCCCATTCTCTCTATCCAGAGGCAGTTCTTTGTACACTCCCTATCCCCGCCCCTGCCAAACCCTTCCAGGATTAAGAGTCCTTCCCCTCTCTCTAGCTAGTCACCTATTTTTGATCTTTGTCTCTTATTCCTGCCCTTTGTCTTTATGGGGCAAATAAATGTCCTTTGTGCTGAGAACCTGGTCTTGGGTGTCCTGTGCCAATACTGGTCCTTTCAAACATAGCTCTTCAAAACACACTGACGTGATTTCATTTACACTTTGATTTTAGCATGGCTTGCTCCTCTTCCTGCTTGGGTGACCCAGGGCAGAAAAAAAGGCTGTGATAAACCATCTAAAAACAGTCAAGATGGTTCCTAGGAGCCCCTGAGGATTCTGCTGTGCCCTGTGCGGGGCCTCCAGTGCTGTACAACACAGGTGAGCTGACAGAGAGGCATGTTTGGAAAAGGACCTCAGGGCTCAAGACCTTCACAAGAGGTGGCAATGAGTGTCTGGGACAAGGGACCTGAGCAGGACATCACTGGACTCTGTCTAGGACAGGGACAGTAGAGAGCAGAGCAAAGCCAGAGCTCAGAGTTGAATAAGTCAACCTCATTCTTCTATGAGAGCTGGTGGGAACAGTGTGTATGATGTGTGTGTACCTAAATATACGTGTATGCATACAGAGCAGTCTCATATAGAGTATGAACATATATACACATTGACATACACACAGTGTATCTGTATGCATATATGTATGAGCAGTTTTTCATAGAAGCTGATTTATAATTCTGTCATGACTCTACTGTACAGGGCCATGCAGGAGGAACGACAAATGGCTTTTGTACTCATGGAATGCAGCCCACGGGTTACCACAGACACTTGGGTGGGCCTCGGTGTGGCACAGCCCTGAGGAGCACACGTCCTGAGGATTTCAGGCTGTCGTGGAGTCCTGCTCTGCTTGCTGCCCACACATCCCTCTTTACCTAAGAATTATATGGAAACGCTAAGGGGGCTTCCAGCCCCTCACTGGGCAGCGTCTCTGGCTCACTCACAGTAACAGTGCTTGATCTCTTTCGGGCATTGCTGCTGGAGCAGGTTAATGTTTCAATCACCTACCAGAGAACTCAGAGCAGTAGATTGTGAGCAATGAGCACACGAGCCTTAGAAAACATTTGGGATACATGCTCCACAATGTTCATAGCAGCCTTATTTATAATAGCCAGAAACTGGAGGGAACCCAGGTGTCCCTCAACGGAGGAATGGATACAG
>BDUI01000075.1:363329-462348 GCA_002335545.1 Apodemus speciosus
GACATCAGTGAGAGGAGAGGCCCTAGGTTCTATGTAGGCTCAATGCCCCAGTATAGGGGAATGCCAAGACAGGGAAGTGGGAGTGGGCGGGTTGGTGAAAAGGGGTGGGGGGATGGGGTAGAGGGTTTTCATAGGGGAAACCAGGAAAGGGGATAACATTTGAAATGTAAACAAAGAAAATATCTAATAAAAACGACATAGAAGAAAAAAAAAGCCCCGCCTCAAACCCTGAGGCGGAGCGTGACCGAGGAAGACGTCTGACAGCAACGTCTGGCCTCAGCGAGCGCACATTTCCTCTTCTCCACACAAGCTAAGGATGAAATTAAAGCCAGTGGGGTCAGAAAGAGACAGAGCCCTCAGAACTTACAGCCCGCCGAGAGACACTTACCTCTGGAGAACAGGAGAGTGTAGATGGCGGGTAGAAACAGGAATGGAGGCATGTTGTTGGACCTACGGGCAGGGGGTGAAGACAGCAGGCATCAGCATAGAGCTCTGTGACCAGCCCCAGCACGCCTCCACAGATACACCCAGGAACGCCTCAGAGGCCTCGATATGATTACCGCAGTCTGGAGAATCAAGCCCTCCTAAACCATGAAGGCCTTTTCCAAAATCTAACTTTAATCAGCTATCTCACATAGTTCCAGATAGCATTCCCACCTCAAATCCAGTCAAAGTCCTCCACAGCCTTTTGGAGATTTCTGCCCAAAAGGTCCCCAGTCTCAGCTGTGCAAGGTCCCAACAGGCCATATGATCCCTCTTAATGCCACTCCCTCCTCCAGAAAGGAGCAGGGCGAAGGCTGGAGTTGAACACTGTCATTTTCCAAATCCTCTAGCAAGTCTCGTTTCCCTGTTACTTAGAGGAGCTGCAAGTCCTAGTTCGCTTTCTGAATGCTGTGGTGAAACATGTGACCAAGAGCAACTCGGGCTTAGGCTTCTGTCCTAGAGGGAAGCCCGCAGGAATCTGGAGGCAGGAACTGAAACAGAGGCCAATATGCTTCCTGGCTTGTTCATCCTCCTCTCACTGAGACCGCTGGAAGGACCACCCACAGTGGGCGGGGCCTCCACACCAATCTCTAATCAGGGAAACACCCTCCAGCAGTTGCCCACCGGCCAAAGCAATGGAGTCATTGTCTCAATTGAAGTGCCTTCGTAGATGACTCTAGCTTCCTCAGGCTGGCAAAAACACACACAACCCTGCACACTCGGTGGTGCTGCCAGAACAAAAGCGTCAGAATATCCCCAGGTGCGGGGGTGGGGGGTGGGGTGGGGGGCTGTTGGCCTGCTGAGAGGGGTCACGTGATTCCAGATCCTGGGTGGCCCGCAAGATAGACTCAGGATTTCCCTTCCTCTGCACCACAGTTTCCCTTACATCCTACATCCTACGCTGGATGTGGGACACGCCGCTGCCTGCCACTGGGGTAATCTGGTGGAGGAGGCAGCGGAGGAGAGGGAGTGAAGGACTCGGAAGACTTCCTAATCCTCAGCTTTAAAGTGGTTTCTGGGTTTCCAGCCTCCGACCCTGCAATGTGAATGTGCAGAGGCCAGAGGCTCAGGCCTGTGCACATCAAACAAAGATTCCGGAAACCATACTCCCAGCTGTCTGTGAGGAAGGGAATGTGGGAAGATCTTAAATCTAAGACACCAGGAAATGTGGCTCCTCAATTCATACAACCAGGCTAACCTAAACATGTCACCTTTCCTATTATCTGCCTCTGCCTGCTCAGCTGGGCGTTTTCAGTATCCCGCCTTCCTGCTCATTAAAACAAAGTTCAGGTTGGCATTCTGCTATCAGGAACCGCCTGGCCAGTAGCTCCCCACAAAGGTTGATCACCAGTGCTAGCCTGACAATCCTGATGGCATTGTCCCCTCGCCTGTCCCCTATTTTCACACAGCCCACACCAAACTGATCCTCTCATTTGCCAGGTGCCCAGTGCTTAAGATGGGGGATGAAACCTGGCACCTGTACTTCCTGCCTGGTACATAGGAAGAGAGTCACATGCTCAATAAGTAACAAAGATTCTCACCTGCAGAGAGTGGGAGGAACCTTCCAGAGGCATCTTTGTATTCATATGCCCAATGAGATTTTAATATCAAGATAACAGGGATTGCTGCGGCCAAACTGGTGAACATCAGACATTCTGCAAGCATCATCAGTACTCCAGACTCTTCCAAGCCAATCACCACAAATATCCAGTTTATTCTCGTCTCGTTACATATCAAGACGTTCTTACAATATTAATTCAACACCATTCTATGTCAAGAATTTGGTGGGATCTGGCTGCATTGCCCCAGCCACCCTTGAACTCCTGGGCTCCAGTGTGCTTCAGCCTCCGGAGCAGCTCTGACTATGACATGCATCACCATGTTTAGCCCAAAGACGGTTTTTAAATAAGCATGAATTCTGCAGTAAAAACCAACAACCACTACTATCCAGTAAACATCCGTGACGGGCTGCCACCGGGCTCCTGGTATTGTAGTCTTCGCTCTTAACCCTCTTAGCCAGCCAGTGAGAGGGCATCGCTCTCATTATAGAGGCTACATCACACAGCTGAAGACTCTAGGAGAATGTCGAGCGGGGGAGAGAGACTGGGACAGGAGACCCAGTGGGGGCATGGAGGCAAAAGTATGGGATCCGGCCGGGCGGTGGTGGCGCACGCCTTTAATCCCAGCACTTGGGAAGCAGACGCAAGAGGATTTCTGAGTTTGAGGCCAGCCTGGCCTACAGAGTGGGTTCCAGGACAGTCAGGGCTATACAGAGAAACCCTGTCTCAAAAAAGCAAAACAAACAAACAAAAAGTTTGGGATCCAGGAAAAGGCTATGAACTATGGAGAGGAACTGAGGAAGACAATCCTGATCATATCTGATGCCCTGAATCCAGTCCTCAGGCAGCCTTAGCCAGCTAGAGCCTGCCTTTAGTTCCCATACTGGGGTGCATGGTGAGATTTCCAGGGCCCTATGCATGCCTGTTGCTTCTGCGGCCCAGAGGCAGGAAGCGAGTCTGTTTGCAGGGTCCACCTTGCTAAGAAGTCCTTCCCATTACAGAACCCCTCTCCATCGCCTCCTTTTCTTGAGTTCCATTACCTATGCTCGGTGTGCATTATTCTACGCCGCCAGGCGACTGGCAGATGGACGTGGGAGCTGTGCTCAGATCTTTCCATCTGATTGCTACACCTCTGCGGCACCTGCACCAGGCAAGCGAGGTCTGTTGCTAAATCATTCCACCGTACACAGGCTAAGAACTGCATTTCTCAGACACAGCAAGGAACAAACGCCAGCACGAGGCTGCTTGTTAAAGAAACGTCACTGAGGGTGCCTATCGTTTCTCCACCATCAGATATAAGAGTGCGGGAAAAGGGAGACTTCTACCTCATGAGAAAATAAAACTTCCACAAATATTAGAGGGCCCCTTGTAGCTTTCCCCAATCTGCAGGATGGAAACCTGAGTCCTTTTTAACAGCCGATGTGTGAACAAGAGAACTGAAATCCGAGGTAGTTGCTAGCCTGGCCAGGAAGTCTTTGCTGTGTTTTACTATAACAATCATCTTCCTTGTCTTTCACGTAATATATCTTGCTCAGGCCCAGAGACTCAAGACAAAGGAACATTTTTCCTAGTTTGATATCTCCCTCCTCTATCTCCTTCTCTTTCCCCTTCTCTCCCTCTGTCTGTCTGTCTGTCTGTCTGTCTGTTTTAAACAGGACATTGTTATATTGCTTAAGGTGGAAGGAACTGCAAACAATCCTCCTGCTTCTTCAGCCTTCCAAGCAGCTGGGACTACACACTCGCATCACCACACCCGGCTAGGGAGAACAGTCTACGGCTTCCTAGGAAGGGTCATGTCCTCCTTATAGAGAGCCAGGGAACCTTCAGAACCCAGAAGTCTCACAGGCAGAAATCAGCATGTAAGGATGACAATGAAAGTCTCGCTGTGGAGACCCTGGAAGATCCACCCATCACAGAGACTCCCATTCACCCCACATCTGCTAAGACATTTGTAGATGGAACAGCTATGGGCTCCTGTATTGGCTGGTTTTGTGTGTCAACTTGACACAGGCTGGAGTTATCACAGAGAAAGGAAGGAGCTTCAGTTGGGGAAGCGCCTCCATGAGATCCAGCTATGGGGCATTTTCTCAATTAGTGATCAAGGGGGGAGGGCCCTTGTGGGTGGTGCCATCCCTGGGCTGGTATTCTTGGGTTCTACAAGAGAGCAGGCTGAGCAAGCCAGGGGAAGCAAGTCAGTAAGAATCATCCCTCCATGGCCTCTGCATCAGCTCCTGCTTCCTGACCTGCTTGAGTTCCAGTCCTGACCTCCTTTGGTGATGAACAGCAATTTGGAAGTGTAAGCTGAATAAACCCTTTCCTCCCCAACTTGCTTCTTGGTGATGATGTTTGTGCAGGAATGGAAACCTTGACTAAGACAGCTCCCTTGGCTGATATTTGTGTCTGATTTCCATTGCTCAGGACTCAGATGCTCTGTAGTGAAGAGCTGCAAACCCTGGGGAGGGACAACTCATGGGGTACTGAGTCAGGAGACTAGATCCCAGCCCAGCCTGCTTCCAGCAGGTGGGGGCTCTGCGAGCACCAGCTTCGAGCCCCAGTTCTTTTGTCTGGAGAATGGTTCCCATCCCGCTGTTCTCACAGTGGGACAACATGGAAACAACCTTGCTGAGAGGAATAAGTTCAATTTCTACATGATGGTAAGAGATTCTTACATTAAACTCACCAATTTCACCCAACGACATTCAGCCCATAGGGCCCGTGTTAGCATATCCACTTCCACAAAGGAAAAAAAAAACAGACTTGGAGGCCTGAGGTGGGACCTGGGGCCACGCGGAGCTAGTGAACGGCATAGCTGAAATCTAGCCCGGGTCCTCTCAGGCGTGCCAATACAGGTGGATATCTAGGTGGATTAGAAGCATGAACAAGCCAACGAGAGACCTTAGCATGAGCCTTTCTGGTAAATCCTTTCTCTTCAGCCTCTCAGCTTTCTTCTCTCTATAATGGAGGTGACACTGTCTACCTCTTTGCTTGAGAAAGGTTGGCAGGATGCCATAGATCTTCAGGGCAAAGCGCCCCCCACCCCACCCCCGGCAAAGGCAACCCTTCCTAATTACGGATCGGAGGAATCTGGTTAGAGAACACCGATCATTAACACCAGGAGGACTAAGGGGTAGTGACCCTAACTTGGGTAAATCAGGGGGAATACACTGCTGGAGACAGGAAGGACTGTGGCTATCCCATACTGAAGATGAAAGGGTAAACTGAGGCAGAGCCTTCAAATGTGTTCTGCTGTTCTAGAAACAGGGTCCCTGACACCCAGACTGAAAAATGTGGTCATGCTGAATCCTGCTGCATGTCTCTCCAGTGGCCTTGTGTAAATAACACAATGGGCATTCTAAAGCAGTCTTAGTGTGGGATGGGAGGAGTTTAAATTAGCAGTTCTGTCACAGTCCTACTGTTGAAGAACACTGGCCTTCAAACATACCTTCATCAGAGCATTACCCCCACCACCAGAACAGCGCTGATTACCTACAACACACCCTCAAGCCAGAGCCTGCTGGTGCCCATCACAGGAGGACCAAGGGCAAGGGGTCATCCTGGGATCTCAGCCTGTCCCTCCTGCAGCTCCCTGCCAGCTGTATGTGGCTACTCCACCTGTACATGGTTAGGGTGCTGGAGTCTGGAAAGTTCACAGGAGGATGACTACACACCTGCACAGCTCTGAGGAAGTTGCTGGAGCTAGACTGTTCTGTAAGCAAGGCTGATAATTCGCTGTTCGGACTCTGGAGGTTCAGACACTGGTATGTGGTTGGTACATGATCTGGGATGAATTCTGTTCGTATCCCACCCCGGAAAGCTCATACAACACCTCCAATGTTTTGCTTTTGCGGTGGTGCACTGCACACAAGTCTGTAGCCTGCTGTTCTGAAGCACTTCATGATACCGTTCTCACTCCCACTGACACAAAGATAGGGAATTTGCTTTATCCAGCGGCGGCAGTTATTAAGCATCTGCCTTGTGCCCAGGACTTCCAGGTATTAGAAAGACAGTGAAAATGCTTCATAACTGTAGGAGACACGCTTGGGAAAAGAATACGGCTAACCAAGGTGCTCAGCCCCAGAGTCCTCACTGCCGACTAAGGATGCTCTTCTCAGGAAGTTCCCTAAAAAGCCACGAGTGGAAACTTGGATGTGTGCTTGTAACAGAAGAAGCCCATCTGAAAGGTCATCCACTGTTCGATGTAACCGTGTGCATCTGGGAAACAAACCATGGAGACAGCTAAAGAGATCAATCATTGCCATGGGGCTCGGGAAGGCTGACATAAACAGATGGTTGTTTGGGGGCAGTAGTCAACATTCGTCCAAGTGTATAGAACATGCTACACCATGTGTGAGTCCCCAACGCTGGAGTTTGGAGGCTCAGCACTTGTAATGGAGCAGGTTGGTAGAGGGCAGGAGGTGTGTGCAGAGTCTTTGTAGCGCTGCTCAGTTTTACTGTAAACTTAAAGCTATAAAGCTTGCCCTCAAGTTTTTCCATCCACTCGACCACAGACACACTGGCCTCTGACTGGCTTGCTCCACAGCCTACTGAAGGCAGCCGGTGGGGATGGAGTGGTTTGGCTTTAAACTCTGGGTGCGTAGGCCCAAACCAGATTTGCTGAGAAAATCCTTGATGGATTTTCAGGCACACTGGGGATGATGGAGGAAGGAATCCTTCTGTGTCCCTGGGATTTGCCTTAGAATCAAGTCTAGGAAATTTGCACACCCTGGAAGGTAGTTTTGAGCTAGCCAGCCAGACGTTTTTCCGTTTCTTTCTCAATAAGATCATTTCGGAGCAAAACAGAGTTTGAGGTTTTAGGACGGAACCTATAGGCATTCAGAGGGGTCTCGGGTTTATTTAACCAAGGGAGCTTATAGGGGACTGTCTTACCACTAATGATCATCCCTTCTCCAATGCTGTAAGCAAACACCACCGTCCCTTTCCCTCTGTCTAGTGCTCAGACTTTTAAATCATGGTTTTCAATGTGCTGAGCCCCTCCCACTTTGTCTCAGCCTGCTACCAAGGGTCTGGTCCCGGGCAGGCTGGAGAAGGACAGAGAACAGGGCAAGCCAGGTGAAGTTTGCTGCAGGGAGCTAGAAGGCACGCACGTCTCTCCCACGTGTGCTTTCTGCGAAAAGCAGAACCCTTGTCATGCTCTCAGGGCAGCGAACTTCCCTCGAGTTCTTCAGGAAGTGACTTCTTTGAAAGGACGAGGCTGTCTGGCTAAGAAACCCTTGTGGAAATGCAGTAGCACCTGAGTGCTCATAATACGGAGTGAGAAGCACGTTCCCAAAGCTTTTTTTTTTTCTTTTTATCAAAACTACAGCTCCTTCTGCAGTGGCCAAGGAAGGGGTCCCCATGACGGCGCCAGGCAGCTCGGGTTTCTCCATCCGCAGCCTGCCCCCCGCCCCCACCTCCCAAGCCAGCACCCCTTACCTGGTGCGACGCTGTGCGCGCTCTCCCGGATGGCGTCCTTCCAGGCGGGCTGCTTAGGTGCGCGCGGACAAAGCGAACAAAGCCGGCGGCGCTCGGCTCGGCAGGTAGGGGCGCGGGCTCAGGGCTGGGGCTCTGCACGCTCGCTCGCTCTCCTGCAGACAAGGGTGCGCCCTGTCCGCCGCCCCGCCCAGCTTGTTGGAAGGCGTGGGGCTCCCACCCGCGGAGCGCACAGCTGCTCTGCCGCCGGCCTGGGCTGGGCTCCGTTCGGGGGGCACTGTGGTTCCCAGCCACGTGGGTCACCTGTTGGTCTCTCCTAGCAGAGGCGGGACGGGCCGCTCGGATGCAGCCTGTGAGGAACCGGACGTTCGGCGTGAGGGCGGCGCAACCGCTGTTCCCGGGAACCTCGCCCGCCTCGCACCTCGCCCTGCCCGGCGACCCGCGACCGACCGCAGCACCATAAACACTTCCGAGCGAGCGGGCCGCTGCAAGCAGTGTGCGTTGGCTACTCCGCAGGTTTTATCAATTCCACCCTGAGGAAATGTTGTCTTTGGCGTCGTTTCGACTTGTCACGGCTTATGCTTTTTGCCAACAGCCTGTTAGTTCTTGCAGTTGGGTGATTGTTGGGCAGCACTCTCCTTTTAACTTGGAGGGTGCCAGGTATTTTAAGTGTCACAGAACAAAACGGTGTGCTTTCTGGCAGGTGCTCTGCTTATAAACCCTCAAATCATTTTCATACTTAATCAAAACTACATATTGGGAAAGTTTAAAAGATAGAAAATGAGAAAGCAAATAGAAAAGCCACTGGTACTCAGCTGCATACCACTGGGAAAAAGCTTTCATTTCCTCCTACACAATCTTGGTTCATTCCGTTGATACCTGATTGTCCACACCCGTGCTGAACATCTGTGGTTTGGGCCACTGTGACACTGCTCTACCTATACACCATTTGCTACTGCTCAGTGCTAAGGCCTCAAGTTTAACACTGCAATCAGGTATCTTTGTGGGGTTACCCAATTACATCTGGAAACAAACGAATAAATTTCCTAGACTACAAGTTATATACAATTCAAGAATTACATTTTTCACACTCGTGTTTGTGTATGCAGGTGTACCACATGCAAAGACATAGGAAGATCTGGGGGAAGGGGTTTTTTGTTTGTTCGTTGTTGTTTTTGTTCGTTTTTTCTTCCACCACATCGGTTTTTGAAGATTGAAATCACATTGGCAAGCTTGAGGGCAGGTGTCTTTGCCTGCTAGGCTAGCTCCCTGACCAAGGTCTGTTTTTTTTGTTTTGTTTTATTGTTTTTTTTTTTTAACATAACAAACTATCTCCTAGGAAGCTGATCTGTTCCCTATTTTCTGAGCTTTTCCCCAGTATTCCTGTAAATGCCACCCTGCCAGGTAAATACTCAAATTGTATTTTTACACATTCTTTTTAACTTCTCTCTGTTGCATTTCTGTAGTTCTCAGTTGGTTTCCAACTCCTCCTGTCAGAGAGCTTTCAGGGAACTTGGCTCCTGGCAGCTTTGATGTTGCAAACTTCACTGGAGAGATTTAAAGGTTATTATATTTTTCTTTCTTCACTCAGTTCTCCCTTGACATTGCCATTAACTGGAGCTCCAGAAAGTAAAACAGGATCACTTCCAAGCAGCTCTGAGTACAGCAGGTATGGTCTGATCACTTCCAAGCAGCTCTGAGTACAGCACAGCAGGTATGGTCTGATCACTTCCAAGCAGCTCTGAGTACAGCAGGTATGGTCTGATCACTTCCAAGCAGCTCTGAGTACAGCAGGTATGGTCTGATCACTTCCAAGCAGCTCTGAGCACAGCAGGTATGGTCTCAGTAGGGAACCTGCCTGGGGGCGGGGAGGGCCTCCGGTCTATACCGGCAGTTTTCAGAGAAATGAAATGTGGAATTTCAAATATCCTAGTGGGTATACAAAGAACAAAAATCAGGCGAAGTCATCTTAAAATTAACCCACGTCCCACATATTTCTACATGCAATCAATGCATACTGTACTAAGCCTTCAAAATGCAACAGTGTATACACTTAGCGTTTACACTCAACCGAGGCACGTGTGGTGAGTGTGCAGCTCTCAGGAAGAGGGCACCTCTGACACCCTTCCACTCTTCCAGGGGCTGCTTACCATCTCCGGCACTTCTGCCCAATCAGCTTACCTGGAAAAGTAGTTTCAACTCTGAGCATCCCTAACTTTAACCAGACTTCTGGCTACTTTGTGGATTCTTCTTTCTTTCACCCTCCTCTCCCCCTCCCCTCCCCTCCCAACACTCTAGCACTAGGTAGTATGAGGGGAGAAAGAAAAGAAAATCACCAAATAAAGTCAGGGGTAGGAGAGGGGGAAGGGTGGAAGAAGAGCCCCCCCCCCAAGTGGCCAAAGGTCCGTTTCATCTGGGATTAAAATGAAAACATATTTCCATATTTCTGTGCTTTTTGAAGCAATCCAGAGCCTCACCACATCTAACATTTTTTTACCTAACTGGAGTGACTTCACATTTCACCTCATAACTAAGGCCTCAGCCCAGGCTGGGAGTGGAGCACTAGCCTGTATGCTCTCCACCACTCCAAACACTCCAGGGAAGGCTGTGCCATATGCCTCAGAAGCAATAGTTGCTGCAAACTTTTCACCAAAGCAGTCTTGCCAGAGGCTCTGGGGACAATCAGAGGGTATTCGGAGTGAGTGCAGTGGAGAGGTCACTGACCAGGCAGAGGCTTCTTCTCAGAAGCTCTGCAGCTGCTTCCTCTCCAGAGATTCATGCGGCCTCCTGCAAGGACTACCCAGAGCTCCAGCTGTGCTCAGGATGATGCCGGTCTTTCTGGCCCCAATGCTTGGTTACTAATGGAGAGTAACTGTCCCTGCCATCCTAGCAAGACAGGGTTTCGCTGTGCAGCCCTGGGTGTCCTGGAACTCCGTCTGTAGACCAGGCTGTCCTTGAACTCAGATCCCCTTGCCTCTACCTTTTGAGTGCTGGGATTAGAGGTGTGCGCCACCACTGCCTGACTGAGTAATTGCTCTTTAAAAGTGCATTTGCACAAACTGCCCTGTAGTGTTTCTGCGAACGCATGCGCGTGCACACACAGAGTTCTAAGTAGAGATGAGAGCTTCAACCTGCTTGAGATATGAGCGTGGTGGAATGACCACAGCTCTGCAGATGTCATTGTGGTACTCCTCAGCCATTTCTGCAGCCTGTAGGGTTTTGTTTTATTGGATATTTTTTCATTTCAAATGTTATTTCCCTTTCCCGATTCCCCCCCCCCAGAAATCCCCTATCCCATCCCCCTTCCTCCTGCTTCTATAAGGGTGTACCCCCACACCCCCTCCCTGCCCTTGAATTCCCCTATACTGGAGCATCAAGCCTTCCCGGGACCAAGGGCCTCTCCTCCCTTTGATGCCCAACAAAGCCATCCTCTGCTACATATACTGCTGGAGCCATGGGTCCCTCCATGTGTACCCCCTGGCTGGTGGTTTAGACCCTGGGAGCTCCGTTTGGTTGATACTGTTCTTCCTATGGGATCGCAAGCCCCTTCAGCTCCTTTAGTCCTTTCTCTGACTCCTCCATTGGGGACCCCGTGATCAATGGTTGGCTTCGACCATCTACCTCTATATTTGTCAGCCTGTTGGTTTTGTAATGTAGAAAAGATGCTCCACCTTTAGGTTCTTGTAGAGGATGGCGTCATGATTACTGACCACCCTAATGCTTCCCCTTCATGATGAAAGCGTACTTGAAGAGAGGCAAAACCAGGCACACTGCAGACAGCAAAGACAAGAACTTCCCTTGTGGCACTGAGCAGCCACCAGGGATACAGGGCAGTGGAATAGTGACCAAAGGCTTAGGCAATATTCCCCGGGGTCCAAAGCAAGCTGGCCTGCAGTGCATCTTGCCTTCAAGTGAAGCTAAAAGTTTTAAAACTTTGTGGTGGTAGCAGTTATCAGCATTTGGTCTGGGCTCTGAAGAAACTTGAAGACAGTCCTCACCCCTCTGGTGAGAACCTTCCAGGAAGGCCCCCAGCCCTAAGGTGTTTAGCCATCTCCACCTGAGACACATACCCCTGTGAGATGACCCAGATAATAGAGACAGCTGGCCATCAGAAGTGCTAAGGGAGCGTGGCAGACTCTGACCATTGCCTTCATAGAACTGTTTACTTGATTGAGCTAAAAGTCACACTCCCAAAGACACCTGACATATTAAAAGGGGTGAGAAATAAAGCTCAGTGCTTTGGCGCCCTGAGCCAAGTAGGAGACTGGATTCAGGTGATAGTTCTACCTCTTGTGAAGGAGCCAATTCTCCAAGTGTGAAATTCCAGTTACTCTTTCTATTCAGCTTTCTAGGGCCATGTGGAACCTGCAGCAATGAACTACGACTCGGGATCCTGGACTCTTCCAAGAGCTGCCTGGCGTCTCACCGCAGCCGCCTGCAGTCATGTGGGTGCTATAGCATCTGTGGAAGGACGACGGGGTCCCCAAGAGGCCAGCAGTAAGCACAGAAGGGCAAGGTGAAGACAAGTGACTTTACTGCATCAATCAGGACAAACGTAGCTGTTTGAGGGACATCAACATCCAAGCAACTTGTTACATGCAGACAAGGTCTACTTAATAGAAGAAAAGCTGACAAACATTGCCAGGAAAAGAAAACTGGAACCACCACATCAATGGCTTACTTATCAACGCTGAGTTGGTGATGTCATATTAAGTTGCCACAGTGCTACACAACACTGAAACCGTGGGACAATTACAAGAAAGACTACGGGGCTGTCGGGAAGCCACACTCTGCTGCATGTGACTAAGGTACGGACACTCTGATCATGAGGTATGACAAATGTGCTATTTTAAATCAATAACTGAGTTTGTGTTTGAGAAAATAGTGAATGATTTCTAGAGCAGAAGTCTGAATGGCTACAGACGAGTGAGAAAAATCCCAGGAGGGCCTCTGGAGGGCAGGAGCACAAAGTGTCCTCCTAGTGCTGAGCCTGAGGCGTGTGGACACACTGTGACCCAAGATGAAAAGCCAAGCCGTCCCAGCACAGATGAGAGATGCAGCACACGTCCTTGGAGTGACCACAAGTCACACGTGGAACCATGCCACCCAGAAGCAAAGACCCAAACAGGGCCTGTCGGGGACGAGGCGGCAGATGGCAGGGAGCATCTCACAGGCAAGGCTGAAACGTACAAACCGTGCTAAAGGCCATCCCCACTGACTACACTGGCCTCCTTTTCTTCAGCACTTTCAAGGACAGACAGATGCTAGAGCAGGGGCTGTAGATGGGGTGGGGGAGCCTGCTTAGCACACGAGAGGCTCTAGCTTGTACTCAGTAGAGCAAGTGTGCAGGCACGCACGCACACGCACACAGACTCTTAGCAGAAGGTACCTCATATTCTGTTCTAGTTGTCTTACACATTTCGAATCTTGATGTTTTGGTTTGTTTGCAATGGGAAAGCATCTAACTATGTAGCCCATGCTGGCCTTGAACTTGAGGCCTTCTTGCCTCATTCTGCTCACAGCTGGGATTACAGGTGTGCACCACCACGCCTAGCTAGTCCATGAATCTCTTATATAAGATTCATGTATGTCATGGAAAGAATCGGGGAGAGGGCAACAAATGCAAGAGAACGAAGTAAGCACGTGCAGGTGGAGAGGTCGACAGTCACTCAGCGAAGGGGAGGAGGCAACGGCTCCAGTGAACAAAACACAAGATGCAATTCTTTCTCAAGTCTGGCTTTTGCTGTCTCCTTCCTCCCCAATGTTTGTTTCCCAGAGATGATGTTTCTGAAAGAGAAAAATCAACTATCATTATGGTTTACATACAAATCACTATGCTTCTTAATTTTAGTTTTAAGTACAAGCAAACCAGATAGATTAAAATTATACAAGTTTAGATTATACATGTCAGATAAAAATTGAACAGCATCATAACAGTGTTTAATTTTATTGATATTAACATTAATCAGAGTGAATTATATTCTCCAGAAATATAAAATGCAGCTATTGGAGCTCTTTCCAAATATAAAAACAAATTTCATATTATTTAATTATCCCTTTAAGAACAATGTTAGCATCTCAACTTACAAAATTTACAATGAATTAACACCTTTGTTATGTAAATATAGTTTTTTAGACAGGGTCTTATTAGACCAAGCTATCTTAACACCAAATCTCACCTGCCTCAAATCCCCAAGACTGGCACTGCAGGCATACCTGACTGATAACTAAAACCAAACAACCCAGAAGTTATAAAAGTCTTAAAATTTTGAACACATATAATCTATAGGAAGATTAATTAAAGTGAGAATAAATATCCACTCTTATTTTCCTTCCAAATGAGAAGAGACTGCCTGAGCACCTGTGCTGCCTCCTCATTCCATGCCCTGCAGGTCCAGACTAACCCAGACAGATGCTGGAGGCCAGGGCACACTCAGTAGCTGGGTCAGCTCCTCACCGTAAGCTGTAAGCTCCGGTCTACAGTAGCGGGTGTGGTGTGTGCTGTGCACTTTGGAGTCTGCATGTACACCATGAGCCTCTGCTTCCTCATCTAACAATGAGGTCGTTCTACTGCATGGGGGGTGGGGTGGAGGTGCACTCTGTTTTGCCTACAGGCATACGAGTCAGTGGACAGCCTCCATGCCATTCTTCCTGGGGTCTTTACACCTGTTGTTTTACTTGGAAACATGAGTCTCTCAATGGCCTGGAACCGACAGAGTAGGTTAGGCCAGCAGTTGCCGAGCTGCAGTCTCTACTTCCACAGTGCTGGGACTGTAACAGCATGCACCTTTCTCTGTACTTCTGCTTCAAGGATGCTGTGGATTGTGTGTGCTGTGAGTGAGGCCAGCCCAGTCAAAGTGCTGTGCTGAGTACTCAGATGGGGAAACTAGTGTGTTATATTACACACACACACACACACACACACACACACACACACACAAACTTCTAAGGTTCTAGGCCCTCTAATTTTCTAAAAACAATTGAAAATACCAGTTTTATCTTAAATTGTATGAGCACTCTCAGTATCTCTCTGAGGAAAGCTCACCGCACAGATCAACAGACAAAAGTACAAAGAAGTTGAACAATGATTAATTAATTCTGGGCTAATTCCAGAAGCTTAGGTGTTAGCTTCCTCACGGACAAACTCTGCAGAGGGGCCACAGCCCAGGAATCCCAGGAGCTGCTGTAGTAGCATGGGAGAGTCAGCTCTGCTCTGGGCTAACACTGCATCACCACACACCCATACATACACACACACACACACACACACACACACACACACACACACACACACACACTCACACTGAAATCCAGTTGGCTGCTGGCTATGACTATTTTCTGATGGTCCCTGTTCTTGCAGGGACACAGACAGCCAGACACAGTAGGGAACTACTGGGAGGGGCCCAGCACATGAGCAGTCCCACAGCACAGCCTGCTCCAGTGTCACAGGTGACAAGTGTCTACCTTCCACGCTCTTCTATCCTTGCCCAGACTTGGAGCTAACCCTCCTGCAGCAAAGTCAGTGAGGCCTGAGGAGACTCAAATCTGGACACAGTTTGAGGCTAAGTGGAGCACTGTTAGAAGCTTCTCCACACACTAGTGATGCGAGCAGTTTCAAGTCAAACAGTGAGAACAGGCTTCATGTGTGCAGCCCAGCCAGGCGCCTCGTGGAAGGGAACCCGAGAACTCACTTAGCTCTTCAGCAGCTTTTTCATCTCGATAAACTGATTTTGGTTGGTTGGATTGTTTAAGAGGAAGAGGAGAATCTGTTCATGTTTCTCAATCTGTGGATGCAGAGGAGACAGTATGGTTACTCTCTCAACGAGAGGAGAGTGGCTTCTCATAGGGAGCTGCACCCACCTGTTTCTGTAACTCTGTGCAGCAGCAATCTGCACCGTGTGGTGTCTCTAGAAGCAAAAAAAAAAAGAGAACAGGCACTAGGTCACGTCGATGAGGAAATCAGCGGCCTCAGGCCTGAGCAAGCTTGCACCTGTGTGTCATGTCTGAGCGTCAACTCCACAGGCCAGCCCCCGCCCGGCTGTTTGCCGTGTCCTGACTCACAGACCAGCACTCCCACCTAAAGATTAGATCTTCTATGATGTATGGGCCCCTATTGGATGACGATGGATCTGCCAGATACACATCTCTTGGGGCACCAGGCACGGGCACAGTTGCACAGCTCTTGGTCTCACTCCCACAGCACTGCTTGCTGTCCCTGACCTTGGGTCAAGCTGAATTGCCACTGGAGAGCAGAGGAGGGGGTGCAGGTGTGGGGACTGAAGCCATGGAGAGAGAGGCAATCAGAACAACTCAAGCAGCGAGCCCTGCTGTGCATTATGCTTAAGAAGGTACCTTTAGTCGAAGCACTTTTTCTTGTAGATGTGAGGTTTTCTGCCAGACCACACATCACCAGATTCTCAGCTATATTGATCATTCCATTCTCAGAACATTTCTCAACTGACACTGCGTGGATATTGTTCGAAATCGCTTTCACAGAGAGAACCACTCTCTGGTTCAGCACGGCGTTCCTCAGCAGCTCCACCACTAGCTGCGAGCAGCTTCCGTTCAGTTCCATCAGCCCTGGAAAAGTTACACACTGAGATTTGTTCACAAGTTCACAAGTCTTTTTTTTTTTTTTAAGATTTATTTATTTACTTTTGTGTGTATGAGTGTATTGCCTACACATGTATGTGTGCCACATGCCCACAGAAGTCACGAGGAGGTGTTGGCCTCTCTGGAGCTGGAGTTACATACAGGTGGTTTCCAGTCACTATGTGGTGCCGGGAATTAACCCAGGTCCTGCAAGAATAACCAGTGCTCTTAATCATGAGCCGACTCCTCAGCCCCACGTCTCTTGTAGACGACCATATTTCGGTACGCTACCTAACGAGATAAGCAGGCAGCATGTCTGTCGGCTTGGCTGGCATCAGGCATGTTATGCTGTAAGGCAGCAAGCACTAACCGAGGCTTAGGGCACAGAACAGACACAATCTTGCCTCTGTGCTGGACTGGGAAAGGACAGTACAGAGGCCAAGCATGCTTTGATGTCACTGTCATTGTCTCTGAGAAAAGCAGGACAGGGCAACACCAAGCATTCTAATTTATCTGTATCTGCACATTCCAGCTAACGAGGCCATCGGTGTCCAGTGGGCACAGGCTGCTTTAGAAGCCCAGGGAGGGAGCTGGAAGGAGGCCAGGGAACATCTGGCTCCTACGGGGAGCTGTGACAAAGTAGTGACATCGCTGGTGAGCCCAAGACCACCTGGGTTCACACCCTGCCACATGCCACTAGAGCTGCTCAAGAGGGGACAGATTAGTCTCCAAACCCTCATACTCTGAAGGTAAGGCCCCAAACACAGAGACAAGTGGAATGTAGTCTTCACAAGAAGTAAAGTATAAAGGAGACAAAATCTCTCTGCAAACTCTTGCTGAGAAGATATTTAGAGGAAGGCAAGCTTAAGGATAATTAGATGGGGCCCCCCTCGACTACAGATCACCCCTGGGACCCCACATGACCTCACATAACCCCAACTGAAGTATCCCACCTGGCAGCCTCCTCCCTTTACCTGCATGTACTATGCATGGACCCTCTCCGTAACCAACTCTTCCTTCTCTTGAACCACATAACGGGAAGCCCCTCACAATAACCAGCGTCCTGAGGGGCTCAGTCATGTGGCCCACTGTTACTCTTGACAGTGCTTCCTCTGTGACCTGCACTGTCGCTCTGAATAACGCCCCCTCCAGACTTCTGCAGATCTATGTATGCTGTAACTTTCCAGGTCTGTGAAGAGGCCAAGAACCTGGAACACTGGTAATAATCCCCCATCCCAGACCTAGAACACTGGTAACAATCTGACATAAACCATTTAATTCAGACTTAGAGCTATGAAATGTAAAAATAAAAATTCCACAGACACAAATCCTGAAAGCAACAGAACTGTGTACCCTCAAGTGAGCATCTAATGATCTGGAAGGGCAACTCCAGGTGGCTGGCCATGATGGGCTGCACTCTGGAAAGAGGCAATGTTTCGATGTTTCCATAATCTGCGTAGAGAACTTTCACATCAGAGTCTGACGTTTCCAGAACAATGGCGCGGTACCAGAAGTCATCATCTGAAAACAAAGGAACGTAAGCACAGGAGTTACAGTCAGAGCCCTTCCCTTCCTTGAGATGGTTCTATCTACTACACTTAAAAACCCACTCTGAGGTTGCTAGTTAAAGAGTCTGGAGTTCTCTATATTCCTTCCGAAGCCCTCTAGGGAGACACTCAGAGTCCTGACTTTGTTTTTTTAACTACAAAAGCAAGGGGGCTGAGAGATCACGCAACTCTGGAAGACTGAAGACAGATGTAGAAACGGAAACAGCTTACAGCCCAGAGAGCTCATGCAAAGCTGATGGTGAGGAAGCCAGACAGGATCACATGTGCTCAAGGCCCCTGAAGGAGAGGGCATGGGGCAGGGCAAAGGAGGCAATCGCTCTCCTTTTATACAGCACACCAAGGAGAAAGGTGAGTTTCATACTTAGACGTTCCTTCTCCAAAGACTAAGGACTGGGGACTGTGAGGCTGAGGAGAGGAGGACACAGTGTGGCAAAATGTATATTCCAGGCAGGAGATGGCTACCACACAGGAGAGCACTTCCAGATGTTGTCCAGCCACCAACAAAACCAGATCAAGCCTGCACTGAAGGCCACAGTGGGTAAGCTCTGCTGTACATAAACTTCCAAGTAACTCTTGGGTACCGCATTATAGTAATGTGGAAAGATGGTTCAAAAGAGCCTCTCACATGACAGAGACGGCAAGCAAACAAAACAGGACATGGAGGGAGGAGACAATCACATTCAAAGGATGATGGCACAGAGGTGGAGACAGGACATTCTGTCCTCAAAAACATGAAGGGACAACTTTCAAACACAACACACCCAAGAAACAAAAGAGCTGGTGAAGGTGAAGTAAGGCAGCAGACCTCCGTGAGGAGAGCTAGGCAAACAGATCACAGCAAACACATTCCAGAGCCTAGGCAAGCACTGGGGGACTCCGAGGCTCCTCAGTAGAGCACAAAACAAATGGAGAGAATGAATGAAATGTGGGTAGAGTTCAGGGGAAGCCTCCTCTACCCCACAACCTGAAGCACTCCCAGACTAGAGCCTCTTCATGTGTGTCCAGCACAGCATGGAGAGCCAGCCACTGTTTCAAGTCACATTCCAATCATTAAGCAGGATGAAGAGGACACTCAAGGTTCCACATAGCAAGGGTTACATTCAAATTTTGGAGAACCTGTCAACCTTTTGATCAAAAATACCAACAGCTAACAGACAAAACAACACTGGCTTTCAGAATGACTTTCAACCTTGACTCTATATCCTGGCTTTTACCCTCGCATGCAATGCCTTTCCTCAGCTTCTAAGGGACACATATATTCAGAGGCTGGAGTAGATCCAAAGAGCAGCAAGGTCAGCAACACCCGGGCAGGGAGAGAGAGACTGTTCAAAGAGCACTCAGCTTGAGGGTGAAGGACACATGCTAGGGCAGCCCAGTTTGGAAAACAAACAGTCTAGCCATAAGCTAGACTAGGATTATAGGGAAACATAATGGTGTCCTTGCAGAGCTCACCGAGGGGACGGATGCAGATGTGAGAACACACACATCAACACAACCAATTAAGAAGCTCAGCAGCAACAGAACCAGGAGCCACACATGCCGCAGGCCCTATGAGGTCTCACAGTGATCACAGGGTCTCACACCCCAAGTCATGCCTTAACTTCCACTGCAGCACAAACGGAGGCAAGCATACCCAGATGTCACAACAGTAAGATAGACGTGACGTCACTAAGGAGGTAATAGATCCAGATGTCACAACAGTAAGACAAGACAGAAGTGACGTCACTAAGGAGGTGTCAGAGAAAGTTCCTGAATGACATCTTCTGCCCCATTAACAGCCTGCCAGGCATCTATGGACAAGCGGCCTTTATGAGACCTCCGAGATGTAGGCAGGTGGTTTGAGAGTTGGAGAGCCTATAAAAGACTCCCATACCATAATCTTGGCTGTGACAAGAAGCAATCTGGGCACTCTGTTCTCGACCTGCTTGGCTGCCATTCTGCTGACAGCTCCACCTGCCCAGGGAACAGGAGGAACCGTGCCCGCCCATACCGCACAGCACCTCTGTGATCTTCCTCCAATCCCAGAAACCAACCAGGACATCCTTGGCAAGTACTGCTTATATCAGCGATGCAATTTGCTGGCCCAGAATTTGGTCAAACAAGCCTGTCCTGAGATAATCTAGCTCTTCTCTGGTCCATTCCCATGCAGCTCCCTAAGTATGGAAGGCTGCACCAGTCAGCCAACAGACGGAGCGCTGGCACCGGGTGGTTATCTGAGTGTACCTATACCCTTACCCTAACAAGAGTCTACATAGAATGGAAAAGCAGATCACCCCAGAATATAAATTAAATCTCAATTTTGTCTTTCTCAGTTTGTCTAACCAAATGAAATATGTGTTGAGGATACTAAAATATACATCATCTCTCTAAAAGACAACTAATATTTCCCTACAGTGTTTCACTTAAAGGGAACATTACTTGTGTATTTAGCACAGCATGCATCTCCCGTCCGTGGTCTGTAGGATGGCTGGCCTTTTTGCGTGTTACAGTGTTCTAACAGTTCAGCTGTTAACACACATAACTTTTCTTGATTTTCTGAAATACAAGCAATTTTCACTGTGAGAAAATTCCTAGTAGTGACAGTATACAAAGAACCTCAAGTCCAATCAGGCCAAGAGCTGTCCATGTTAAAAATACACACTGTGTTTTAAAAACAGATATATTTCTGGGAGGCCTATTTCCTAATGAGGATGATTCTGCTTGCATGCTCACTCTATAAAAAATTACTATGTTTTATTTATTTTAATTTTACATCTACTTATAATGGGGGGATGCCACGGCACCCTGTGGAGTGAGAGGGAGGACAACTCCGGGAGTGTCTTCTCCTCCTTCCGCCATGTGGGCTCTGGGGAGGGAACTCAGGCGAGGAGGCCTGCCACCATAGCTGGCCTCTTAGCATCATCTTGGTCATATTGTTCAGAAAGAAAATGTTTCACACTGGAGCCCAGTCATGAAGAAAGGTAGCATTTAAGATTGGTTTGGTAGTTTCTCTTCTCCTTCAAAGGAAGTTAACGATCCAACAATCGCTTACGTGTCTGTGAGACCACCCTTGAGCACTGGGGAGTCAGCTGGGTACGCAGGTAGTGTCCTTCGCACTTACTTTAGGGCATTTTAAATATCGTCTGCTTCCAACTATCAGCACAGGAATTACCACTTGGAGATTCTTTGTCCTGAAGTCAGAAAAAACTACCTTTCCTCTGTATAAGTGACAAGCAGAGGCTCGGGCTGTGACCGCTACAGCACAGCTTAAGTTAGAGTGACCCGTAAGCTCACCTTACTGTGTACGACATATTCAGAATATACAAATTCTCATAAAATGCTGCCTGCGTATTAAGAATTGAGTAACTGTCATAAGCCAGCCCATACCTTCACCTGAAAATAACCTATGTAGATAAAAAGCTGATGAAATAACTATGATTATTAACTGATTATTAAGATTAATATACTTGAAATAATTCTGGTTGGTGCTCACTTATGTAGCCGGAGATTAGCTTAATAAATACAATTCAATATAGAGAATACGTTTTAATTAAAGAAGTTATGTAAAAATTGGAGGCACGTTTTGCTCTGGGGCATTATAGATCACAGTACACCTAGGCTGCTGAGTACGCGCACGCAGGACGGACACACCCTCTGTCTTTGGGATTACAGTTCTTGAGAAACACTGCCCTCCTTCCTGCACCCTCACTTCCTAAGAGCTCCCCAGAGGGCCTGCTCTGCACAGCTCAGAAGCAGAGGCGCACATCTGTCAGCATGGTTCCTCACCTGGCATTTCACTGGGGATGGCATAAAACAAGGTTGGGCTTATGATTTCAAGTACATTTGCTGGTATAGTCTTGTTAATTGGCAATTCTATGGTCTTCCACTGCTCTGCTGAAGGGCTGCCTGCAAACACAGGAGGCACAGGGCTCATTAAATATACAGTAAATTAAATACACACAGCTTACTCTTCCCCTCAGTAATATATGCATTCAATAAGTTTGTTCATCAATGACTATCAACACATCAGAGTTCCCATATTGAGGTATCTGTTTCACAAATTAATTTACTCAACTCAGAAAAGTGCATGTTAAAGTCATTCAATAACCAGGAC
Organism: Apodemus speciosus; assembly: GCA_002335545.1. Classification (NCBI taxonomy): domain Eukaryota; kingdom Metazoa; phylum Chordata; class Mammalia; order Rodentia; family Muridae; genus Apodemus; species Apodemus speciosus. Next base: position 385,055 of record BDUI01000075.1, read on the forward strand.
CTCCAAGCTGATGCACTCCTGCAGAATATTTCTAAAGTATAGTTAATGTAATCCTTCAAATTATTGAAACTTTAAATGATACATATCTGTATATTGCATACTTATCTAACAACTAAATCTAAAATGAATGTTCAAAAAATATCCTACTATTCTGGAGAGGTTTCGCTGAGGAGAGAAGGCCACCTGGAGTGGAGGTGGTTCCAGCCAATGGACTTGATAAAAAGCTCTCAAGAAACTGAGGACACCAGCCTTCACCTGTTTGCTTCCTGACTATGGAAACAAAGTGGCCAGCCACCTCACACTCCTGCCACCGAACCTTCCCCAGCATGGTAACAATGTAACCCCTCAAAGCACCACCTTTCTGTCAGCTGTAAACAGTAAACAGTACAGACCTCACAGGCTTGTGAATCAGCAGAATAAACACTGTGAAAAGACTTCACTATTCAAAGCTTTCTACAGTTTCAACATCATAATTCAAAATCACATTCTTCACAGAACTGGAAAAAAAAACAATCCTAAAACATACGTGGAAGCTGGAGAGCCACACAGAAACAAAGCTATATCCCTTCGCCTGCAGGACATCAACTCAAGAGCACACATGGATGCTGAGATCTGAAAGTCTGGAACTGCTAAGGGGAAATAGGACACATCTTTCCGGATGCAGTCCTAGGCAAGAGCTCAGTGGTACAAGGACAGTCCTAAGTACTGACTGAAAAAAATGCTGTTACAACCAGAGGCTCTCTGCACAGAAAGGTCACCAACCAGCAGAGGAAAGAATACCACCGGCAGCCTCTTACATGCAGAATTTAGACTTACTATAAACACCCCCACACTCCCTATATATGTGCATGCACGCATGTAGAGGAGAGGCCAGGTATGATAGTGCACAGCTCTAATCCCAGTCCTTGGGAAGCATATCTCTGTGAGTTTAAAGGCAGCCTGGTCTACATAGTAAATTCTGGAACAGCCAGGGCTACACAGTGAGAGCTGCCTAGAGATCATAACTGCATTAGCTCCAGGGTTTCTGACACCTCAGACACATGCAGGCAAAACATTCATTAACATAAAATAAAAATAAATTATATATTTAAAAAGAGTAAAGAAGAATGTAATAAGGCAGGCAGGCCGACTCGGGAAGGAGGGGTGAGGCCAGCAGTGAATGAGCAAGTCAGAGCAGTGGTATGTGTGACAATCTCAGTGAAACCCACTATGAGCTGCAACTGAAGTGCTAAAGAGCAAAGCAAAGCCTGACACGAACTTGAACCGCAGATGGTTTAAAGGCGTCACCTTGCACCCCGTGGCTGTCAATCTGGTTGTGTTTACTAGCAGGTCTGCTCATCAATGAATCCTTCTGTGGTGAACCACATCTTAAGACCAAATGTTCTGTGATGAGAACATCACTAATGATTTTGGGATAGGGAGTAGAAAGATCGGTGAGCTCAACGCCCACCCCGTTCTCCGTGATTTCCACAACTCTGGCTTGGAGTTTGAGCCCCACCACACATGCTTGAAATCTTGCTGTGGCTTCTTTTGTCCAGTGCTTGTTTTTGGGCTGTATATCTGAGAAGTAAGAAAAGAACATTAAAGAAAAGCCTGTGTGTGCAGGGAGCATATGCTGACGCTCTTACATGCAGAATTTACACTTACTATACACACCCTCACACTATGTACATGCATGCACGCATGCAGAGGAGAGGCCAGGTATGATGGTGCACACCTCTAATCCCAGCTGGGCCCTTACACTTGGCTTATACATTCTCAAACGTTACACATGTGGTCAAGAAAATCTCACATCTTTCAAAACCAAGTCACAGAACCTGTACCTACTGACACACAGTGTAGATTTCAGGAGATCAGGCCAGCCCTGTCTCAGGGACAGATGTGTGCTTTCACTGCCTCTTAGAGGAGCTTTTGCATGTACAATGATGTGAACTAACAAGAAGATGCCAATGGATGAAAGGAACTTTGCAGAGTTACCAATGGTTTGGGCTTACTGCTAAGAATCTGGGCTCACTTTCCACAGAAGCAGGGGTCTTAAAGCCAGGGCCTTTTGAATGGACCAAGCTGCCAGATCCCTGGGCTGGAACGGTTCTCCCGAGGAGCAGTGAGCAGCTGACACTTCTGTCCACGGCTGTGCCAGGCTGCTCCCGTGACAATGAATGTGAATGGAAAACCTGCATGCACACATACATGCATGGGGACACATGCTTGTACACACCAGCAAAGGTGATAAGGCAGGAAGGCTCGCTGGGTCCCAGGTCCTGACCACAGAGGCCGGGTCTCAACAGAACAAGACAGCAACAAGCATGCTCAAAAGGAGGCGTCATGTCCCATTCCAGGCCTGCTGCAAGCCCTGCTGGCTCTGTGCAGCCTCACTCTTCCTCTTCTCCAGATAGGAAGACACAAGTGTGCAGCCTAAATGACTTGCTAGCTCTCATAGCAGCAGCAGTAACGGGGCTGGCCCCTGGCATCCCTCTCTGCACAGTGATGCTGCCCTGTACATCCTGTAACGTGCTGTCCTCCCTCACATCACAGGGGTGTGTAAAACACGTCTTAACAGCAGCAGGATGACCGAAAATGCCTGGGCACAGCTTCAGTCCCAGGCCTGGCCCAGTGCCTCAGAGCCACTGTTAAGAGGGCCACTCAGCATCCTGACATAGGTCATGTGACCAGTCCTCCTCTACTGCAGGCTCTGCAAGTGACAGGCTGTCAGTAACAGCCCTGGGATGAGTTTCTTGCAGCTGGGCCTTGTGCCATTTCCAGGTTGCTTTAGAATAAATAACTAGAAGTAAATGCCAGAATTCACTAGGATCTGAGGTTCTCAGAGTCCTGCAAACCCTTCTAAACAGCCTGTGAGTTTCACTCCCAGAACTATAGAGAAGAAACTCCTTCACATCACCCTGAGTATTCTGGCCAAAATACTAAGTAAGTTCCTACATTCTGTCGTGTGAGGTAGGATTTTCTAGCTCAGCTGAGAGGTTAAAACGGTGCATTCGTAACTGAAGAAGGGCACACATACAACGTTGGCTTTCCAAAGTGTGAGAAAGCCCTGTAGACACTTACCCACTAGCCAGCACTGCATGCCCTGGAACGGAAGTAGTAAGAATTGTGGTGATATGGCCTGGAGTTGCTCTGTGGTCACTTCTTCAACATTTCCATAATCCACAAAGTGCACTTTAACATTGCCGCTTGGTAAGATCTCCTTGACCAGAGCCCGGTACCAGTTACCGTCACCTGGAAGCAGTACACAGTCTCTGACATTGCTTTCTCCTTCACAGTCTGTTTCCTTAGAAAAAAACACTTTCTACAACAACATTTACAAGTGGGTAAATTTTTTTCTCTTCTATAGATTACAACTTTTAGTGTTTCTTCAAAAATCCCTAGACTGAGAATTCCCAAGCTCCATTTTTAGAATATGTTCCTAGACTTCTTACAGCATCGCACCAACATGTGATAAAAATTTCATTCATAATCTATGCAATACATAACATGGATGTGTGAAATGACCATGACACTCTTACTGCTCAGGGCCAGAGGCTTTGCTGTCATTTGGTAAAATGACAAATGACAAAAATTGTTGCCATGTGCTGAACAACCCAAAGCTATCAGAAAAGCTCTGAGCAGTGGGAAGATGGAGCACTAAGACCAGACATCGTCACTTCAAGGCTTCTTATGAAGAAGGCATCCTAAGAGTTCCTCTAATTTTGATTATGAAAATGTGCTTAAATATGGGAAGAAGACATGCATCGGAACAAAGTCTGAATGTTAGGGACAAGAAAATCCGCACAGTCACTGATGCCAAGTCTGACTTACCTGCAAAAAAGGCACAGCAAGGCCGCCCTATCTCTGCCTTAAAGCCATTGGGCAGCTTTTGTGCACAATGGTCCGCCAAGGACTTGTTCAAGTCATCAAGCTTCTTTAAGGCTGAAAACGAAACACACAGAATGTGGACTGTTAAAGATAGACACTAACCACACTTTCCCCTTATTGTCAGAGAACATTTTCACCATAGAAATCTCAACTATGCCCCAAACAACTGGTAACTACACCACATGCTGCTCCTTCCACAAAATTACCAAGGCAATACATCCATACTCAGTCAAATTCTTAATAAACGGAAAACACACACACACACACACACACACACACACACACCATAGCTCTTCAGTACCACCTGTATGCCACCACAAGGTTTGAGTGTAAATCTCATGAAGTTAATACTGTCCTAAAAAGTAAATATAATTACTAAGTGCAAAGTTTAGTCAATGTTCTGATGAAGTTCTGTAGGCAAATATGCAGCACAATACAATGAGAGGAAGGCGAGGCTGTCTCTAACAGAAGACCACACAGAACCACGGCAGCCAGCCATCTCCTAGCGGAGAGCAGATGACAGTGCAAAGAACCAGGCCAGCAAGGCAATGAGGACAAACAACAAAGACTCAGTCGGCTTTGGCATCTACAGAAGAGGGACCCAAGCAGCTATGTAAGGCAGAGACAAGTGAACACCTCTGAACTGAGGCAAAGGCTGTTGCAGAAATAGACATTCTAGTCAGGGAACACCTTCAGCTTTTGGATGAGCAAGGGCATGCTGGAGGGAATGGGTGAAGCACGCACGCACCGGTTTCTTGGTTAGCTTCTCAGAGGGTGCACTGACTCTCCAAAGCACTCACCCACTGGTCTATCACTGTGATTGTACTCTGTCCCAAGGATGTGCTTTGGGGGCGGGAGACATGGCTCAGTGCTTAAGAATACCAGATGCTCTTGCGGAGGACCCAAGTTACTTCCCAGCACTCACACCGTGGCTCACAACCATCTGTAACTCCAGTTCCAGGGATCTGGCCCCCTCTTGTGGTCCACATAGGCACTGCATGTATGTGGTGTACAGCATGCAGGCAAATGCCCACACGAGTTTTTAAAAGGAACAGTATCGGGACCTTTGGGGGGTGGGGAACCAGGAAAAGAGAAATGAAATGTAAATAAAGAATATATCCAATAAAAAAGAAAAAAAGAATAAACTCAGAATATAAAGACTGTAACCTCTATCAACACCTATTAAACTAAGATAAGACCACACAGATGGCAACAATTTAGCTACAAAAAAATAATACCCCTGAGACTGCTGGTTATCCTGCACTGTATCCTAGAACAGGAAGACAGCATCAACTGGACCCTAACACAACCTAGTGCTGGTCTCCCAGGTTAGCTACAAGGAAGCTCTGTGAGGGATGCACAGAACTCTCCATGCCGCCTATGCAAATACAAACTGTATACATTAAAAGCATATTAAGAAAGGAATTAAGAAAAAATAAGTGAACTGGTATCCAAGATATTTAGAGATTAAAAAGTATGACAGTTGTGTACATAAAAGGAACAAACATCAGGCTGCTTCTGCCTCTGAAAAAGAACCGCAGACCATGAGGAGAGGGGTGAGATGCCTTGATTTCCACTAAACTCTGTTACTCTTAAAATCTGTACCATATGTTTGGCAGTCACCTATGAAAATAAAAGGAAAATTTAAAGTTTCTTTAATTTTTAGACTTATTTTTAAGTTATGTGTATGAGTGTTCTGCCTGCATGTATGTATACCATGCGAATGCCTCGTGTCAATGGAAGTTAGGAGAGGGTATCAAATTCCAGTTCCCTGGAACTAGAGTTTCAGATGGTTATGAGTTACAATGTGGATACTTAGAACCAAACCTGGGTCGTCTGCAGTAGCAGCTAGTATCTCACCCACCGAGCCATCTCTCCAGCACCTTAGAGTTTTATTCTACATCACTAGCAGTCCATCTCACAGGTGATTCTAAATGAAGACACCATGCATCTCAGAACTTGAAAGTCAGACAAGGACTTAGATATATAGTCCAACGTATTAATTTGGCAGAAAAAAATGGATATGGAAAAGTTAAACTCGTGATGCTCATTCACTTTTACAGCTCAAATGAAACAGAAAATACAAAGTATGAGAACGTAGGACAAAAAGAAATCTCAAAGTGACAGTTGTCAGAATTATGGGAAATGACTCAAGAAAAAGTTGCCTAGCACTGATAACTCTATAAAAACACACGACGACTCAGCAGAAACACACAGAGAAACAATGGTCAAACTACCATCATTTCATGGGTAGCCAAGGGCTCCAAGATAAAACAGAGTTAGAAACCGCTGTGCACTTACACAATGGAGTATTATGCGACAACAACAACAACAACAACAACAACAAACCCAAGCTCTAAGTACTTGTAACAATGTGAAGAAATAGTAACCAAGGCAAAGCTAAAATATATATTGTATAGTTTTGTTCCATATGAGGTTCAAACACCAGGAACAATCAGATGCAGCAGGAAGGACTCCACTTCCTTCTGAAGGCGAAGGACGGGTAAGGACAGAAGGAGAAGCACAGGGGCCTTCTGAGACAACGGCCAGCTTTTTTTTTTTTTTTTTTTTTTTTTTTTTTTTTTACTTATTCACTTTACATCGTACTCACTGTCCCTTCCTGGTCACCCCTACACTGTACTCCTGCTAAGGATTTGGTCTCTATGAAGGTAACAGCCCATCAGATCAACAAACAAACTGAATTTCCAACAATGATGTAGGCAATCTGCCGTGAAATCTAAAATGGCCATAAGACAGAATAACACAAACTAAGTGCCATCAAGTCCTTCTGGGCCTGGCTGCTTACAAAGAGCACTTGTGTCACATGGGGTAATTGCGCCAGTTTACCGTCGTCCTTAAGAAAGTGGCAGTAGAACTCCCCGGGGCTGTACATCATGCAGACCATCACATCCAACGTCTCGTCCACAGTGAACTCAACCCACGTCCACTCCAACGCCTCTGCTGGTCCTTCTATGGCCAAAGGAACTGTGAAAATAACAATCTTTTTCAGAAGAAGGAGACTAGTTTGGGTGGGAAGGCTATCGCTGGCAGGGCTGTGGGGGAAGGGACAGCTCAGTCTCCACTGACATTCTGGTATCTTTATAGGAAGGTGAACCTAAAATTCAGGACTGCGATTCACCTGATCACTTGAGTGTCACACATTTCTGACTAATCAAACTCACACATCTCTGTTTACACAATTTGAGGTGTATTTATGTGACTGTTCAATTAAAAAGGTAAAAAGGCACCCAAACCCCAGTTCCCCTGGAATCCTGGCCCACACACTCTTGGATTCAGCCTACTCACCGCCAGCTGTGTGTGTACTGCTGCCTTTGTCTGCCACTATGTCCTTCTCCTCGATGGCAAAGCCTGAGTCTATGAGAGCTTTAGCAGCGCTGACGTGGGGAGCCACCGACTTGTCCACGAGCTCCACCAGGGCCCTGGTTCCCAGCATGCCCACCACTCTCACAGTGACCATTCTGTTCTGTACAATCTTCTTCATGACACAAATAGCTTCTGGAGTCCAAATTCCTAATGATGGCTTCACTCCTAACAAACAATTGTTAAAAGGATGTTAAAATAATTCCTAAAACAAGCATTTACACATTTAACTTCATTTCCTCAAAGTTTCCTCAAAAACGATAAGTTTCCTCAAAAATAAGTCTATGCCTAACACTGGAGCCAAAGTGTGTGTGTGACAGGATCTACTCTCTCCTGAGGGAGTGCACAAGTGAGCTCAGCCTTCCCACAGACACAAGGTGCGTACTGATGGCACCTCACCACCGGGAATGCGCCCGATGGGGGTCATCCTGCAGCACTGTTTGCAATGCATCCAGGGAAATCTTGACAGGGATACACGTGCAGGCCAAACAATTAAAAGTGCTTCACTGTCATCACTCTGAAATGTCTGACATCAGATACAGCTGTAACAATGGCAGACCTGTAAAGCTCACTGAAGACAATGTATCGATACAGGAAGATGCCCTTGATCCTATGGACAAGGCACCTGCATGGTGACACACAGGCGTCTACACCACAAGCTTGCACATTTCCACTCTTATGTCACAACATCTGAAGAGCGAGAGGGCCGCAGCATCTCATACCTGCCAGCACACAATTTAGAGCTTGCATCGGCAAATCCATCAACTTTGGAATTATGGGACAAAGTCTTTTCAAACTAAGAATTTCAAAGTTTCCATAATCGACATATCCAACCAGGACAGATTCTTCAGAAGCGTAGGCCAGAACTGATGCGCGGTACCACTGATCATCCTCTGAAACAAGGAGAAAGGCGTCTCAGACACGCTCTGGCTGGCCGGCCAGCGCGCGTGCTCCCACCTGGAGATGGCCGTACGTACACTCTGCTCAATACCAAGCACTCAGTGTGCGCTCACCAAATACTACCAGAAGCCTCCGTTTCCAAAGCAGGGCCATTGCGTTCAGCTTAGCAATTGCTTTGCTTTTTTTTGTTGTTTTTTTTTGTTTTTTTTTTTGGTTTTTGTTTTTTTTTGTTTGTTTGTTTTTTGTTTTTTTTTGTTTTTTTTTGTTTTTTGTTTGTTTTTTGTTTTTTTTTTTGTTTTTTTGTTTTTTTGTTTTTTTGGTTTTTTTTGTTCCTGTAACCAAATACCTGATAAAGAACTCAAAGAAAGACTGATTTTGCTCATGGGGACATGTTGGGGGGCACGGTGGGAAGAGAAGTCACTCCCTGTGTGACACCCAATCAAGCTGGCAGTGAAGATCAAGCACCACGCCAGGGCATGTCATGTAAGTCTGAATTCATATGACTTATTTCTCCAACAGACAGTAGGTAGCTCAGCAGGGGTGAGAGCACGGCCCAACCACTTGAATTTCCAAGGTACGTCGACTATTTGCTAAGGCATCAAGTAAGGCCATTTCTGAAAGAGCAGGATGAATTCCATGGCTGTGTAACTACAGGAGTGAGGGCACTGGAGGGTTCTGAGCTGCCAGCTCTTGCCTGGGCTAGCGGGACTGTACTTAAGGCAACAGTAAGACCACTAGGCTTCTACAAAGTAAAACTTGTGGAGCGGCAGAGGTCATGACTACACTGGGCCTCAAAGCCTCCAAAGAAGGGAGTGCGAGGGTGTGCAGCCCACACTCATGTCAGCGCTCCTCCACATGACAGTGGGGAACGGACAGACACTGCACGCAGGTTCTCCATGCTGGCTGGCACTCTGCCCTTACCCACTGCTTTGGCCCGGTTGGACGGAGTTGCTGACTTTAGGGCATAATTGGTGCGTGCTAATACTCAGGGCCAAGTGGGGCTATTCGGTGAGAATAAGATTTTGGGCTTTACTCAACTGTAGTAAAACCATCCTCACCTGAGAACTGAGCACAACACACGTCCCCAATGGTTGGATAAAAGTCAGAGCGTGGAGTCACGTGGCCGCAGTACTCACTGAGGGACTCCTGAAGCTCGGCGAGCTTGTCTGTGGACACAAAGCACACCTCAGACACAGAAACGTGGTTTTCTTGTCTTCAGGTGACATACTGAGTCTCATGGAGCACTTGTGGCCACACAACAAAGAAAACTGACTCACGGCCGCTCTGCAGCTGCTGACAAAAGAAGTCCTCTGGTGTCTGGATGTGGGCGACCACGCCACAGAACTCATCACCCACATTCAAGGTCAGCACTTTGGGGATCAGGGCATTTCTGTCTGTCACAATCTTGTTCTCAGCTGTCACTCTTCCAACATCCTCTGAAGCACCTTGTCATGGAGAGAAACAAACAGTACCAGAGTAACAAGGAAAACAGGGAACTTGAATTGTTTGAAGGTGCAAAGACTGAGTGGGCGGCAGTCTATAATGGAAGCAGATACTCACGTACTGGACCTTCGGAAAGGGTAGTTCTGCATCCCCAAAGAGGGAAAACTATAGCATAAGCAAAATGAGACCTAACTACAGGATTAGCTCTAACTACAGTGCTCTCATAAAATATTCCAACTCTAAGGAGGCTCAGAAAATACAATTTAGAGTTGATCCTACAGAAGAGACATGGGGCAGAGCCTACAGTACAGTGAAATGGAACCCTACAGAAAGTCATTTGCTACAATAATATACTCAATTAAATTAAAACTACACTTAAAATGCATTTGTTAGTTCAAATGAAGAAATAACATAAGTACCACATGACTCAGAGCTGACAGAGTCTGAAGGAGCAGGGGCTTTGACCACCACAAAAACAAACAAACAAAAACCTCAGAACTCAAGATAGCTCTGAGGACTGAAAACAATGACTGGCCTATGAGACCTCCGCCTGCCTGGGAGTTTCAGGGGGAGACAAACCATCAAGTCATCAACTATCAGGATTCTGCAAGACAAACAGTTCCCTCACAGGAACCAGGAAGAAGAGATTGTTCAGATAAAGACCAAGGTCAGTTTCATTGTTTTAACTCAGACAAAGCAGATTACAGTTACAAACTAATCTCACCACAGACCTGTGTGGTCTTACTCTAGACATGCACCTATGAGATGGAATCTGACCTAAAAATGACAGGGGAGGAGCTGATTAAGCAATCTGTGCTCTTACAGGTCTCAAGTCCTGAAGTGCGATGGGTGCTGGAATCCTTCTACAGGAAGGACAGAGGTGCCCGCCACAGCAGGGCCTGATGTCAGTGAGAGACAGTGTCTCCATTAGGGTCTCTACTGCGGTAAAGAGTACACCATGACCAAAGCAACTCTTATAAAGGATTTAATTGGGGGTTTGCTTAGTTTCAGAGGGTTAGCCCATTAGCATCGTGGGCAGGGGCATGGTGGGAGCATGGCAGCACTCTAGATGCTGGGGAAGCAGAGAGCTACATCTGGATCTATAGGCAGACTGCCTGGCCCTGACACAGGCTTTTGAAGCCTCCAAGCCCACATCGGTCAGACACTTCCTCCCACAAGGCCATACCTCCTGATCCTCCGGATCTTTTCCCATAGTCACTCCCTGGTGTCTAAGCACTCACATATATGAGCTATGGACAGGATATAAAGGTGTCTCATCCAGGTCTAGGGACAGCACAGCAGGTTCAGGTCTGTTAGGCTCTCAGGAGCCAGGGTGTGCAGGACAGTTACCAACCTTCCATTCCTTTCTCTTCTGTCTGATGGCGTCACTGAGCCCAGGGCACCCGAGAACTGCCCTGTTCACGTCCCACATCCCACGTCCCACTCTGCTCCTGCACCTTTCTCCATGGCCACCTCCAGTCACACCTCAGCTTCAGTTTTTCAGACCCAGCCAAGTCCTTTCAAATTAATGCCTTTTGCAAATGTATTCTTTATTTCTTAGATCCCCACTGTCCCTTCAAGACTTCATCATTCCATGTCTCAGCAGACACCTTTGCAGGGGAGATTTCTCTACCCCACCCTTGCATAATCTTTCTGTGTGGACCACAAAATTCCCTTCCACACAACCTTTATACCTCCAGGAACCTTAGCAGAATGCACAGAAATCCCTGGGCCCTCCTGCTCGCTGCTAAGAGACACAAAGCATGACTCCCCTACCCAGAAGCACGTACCTCTCTGCTGCTCTCCCTAGCTTTGTCACAACGTTGACTCTGTCATGGGCCCAGGTTTATTTCATTATTTCCCCTTACTCTGCACCATCAGCATTTATGGTCCTAAGCATGACGACTACTGGACTATTATTTGTTTAGTCTTCTTCTGCAGGTGGTAAAGAAATACTCAACGTTTTTCATCAAGATTTCTGCTCTAGGGATACTATGAGGGCAAGCGCCACAGAACCCAGGCTGGAGAAGAAAGATAACCACAGAAGGCTGTTCCCATTATCATGAATGTTCCCAAAGAGACAGAGGGAAGAAAGCATGGATGGAGGATGGAGGGAGGGAAGTAAAAGAGAACCAAGCATGTCTGGGAGGAAGCCAACAGTGACTGGGCAACCAAGTAAACAGGCACAGGATAGGGGTGAGAGGCGAGGGCAGACTCAGGGTAATAAGGTCTGTCTTTGGGATGAATATTCATCAAGCTGGTATCACTTCTATACCAAGGACAAAAGACAGTGAGTTATGTCTACATCCAAAGAACAAAGTAAAAGAGGAACAGACCATAAAAGCAATGTAAATTAAAAACATTCACGGTGGATCTAATTCTTAACTTGATGTAAACATGTATATGCACAGTACATAAGTAAAAAACTTCAGTCTTAAACACTGTCCTACCACAACAGAATTTTAGAGAACCCCTTGCTAATCATAAAGATGCAGGCCAGGGACCAACCACACAGAGGCAATATGTACTGGGAAGCCCTCGAGCTAAAGTGCCCCTTCAGGGGACACTAGGACTCATCTGCAAAACAGACTTAGAGCCCTGAGCCAGGAGGGCAGACTGAGATTAGAAAATGTGTTTCTAAATGACCACCACCCTTTTCATGCAGTGGTCCTGACAATGCTAACCAGTCCCTGTGGGGATGGGGAAGACACTGTCTAACAGTGAGGCCCTGTTCAGTGCCAGCCTGTATACTCACTCTGGTCCACACTTTGCTTCTTGGAGCTCTGCTCATCAGGTTTCACACCATATCCCATTTCCACAAGCACATGGTCCAGCTGTTTTCCTAAAAGGTGATTGAGAAAATATAACTCCATTGAGACATGACATACAGCATCACAGGCAAAGAAAAAGAAACAAGTCAACCAAGTGTCTCAGACATTATAACGCCTTGCACAGATTTTGCTTCATTGGGTCAATTATTATGGACAAAATAACACCCAGAAAAGCATAGTTTTTAAAATTTAAATAGCATTCCCTGTCACTTGACCAAAAAGTTCACTAAAAGATACATCCAAAATTCCAAATAATAGAAAAGTCAGTTATCATTACCAAAGCACATTTAAATTAATCAGTTTATCCAAAGAAACCCATTAAAGGCACAGGATTACATGCCTAAAACAGAGCAGTCCTTGCTGACATACGCTCACATCCCAGAACTGATGCTGCAATATGAAATACATATGTCCAAGAAACAAAAGTAGATTTCATACTAAATTTCAACAGACAAGCTCCTATTCTACCAAGTCACCCATGATATCCCTTCTAGGAGAGAAAAGGCAAAGTGTCTTGGAAACTGAGGCGGTGAGTAATTCAGCATGAGGAGTCACTTTTCCAACAGATAGTAAAGCACCACGGCTCCTCAATTGAACACTAATGCTAATGTTACGCACATCCATGAGGGCTACTGCAGAAAATGCATGGCGTCAACAGGTCAGACACTCCTTAGTTTCCTCTTGTAAAGCTGCAGAGCTCACAGCAGCCATTACGAGGACAGTAAAAGGATAACATAGTTGCCTCTTATTGGCCCTCATCAGGCCTGCTAAACCATCTGATTCCAGTGTGGACAGACAGCTAATTCAAGGCCCCATTCTGGCGCAATGGGAATGACTCTATGCAGGGCACTTGGTATCACTGCATGGTTCTGTTGCACCTCTGAGAAACGTGGGAACTAAGAATGTGAAAAAGAAGAGTCCTATCTTACCTGAGCTCTGCAGCACAATGTCGACCGCACAGGTGAGCACCTCCTCCTCTAAGATGTCCGTGACCTTGATGGAGCAGTACTGCTCCAACAGCAGGGCCTTGACAGTGGTGACACAGTCTTCACTCCACTCGCCTGCAGCAGGGATGACACCTGACACATAGCACTTTATGGCCTGAAAGATTTTATACAAGTTACTTACAAGGATGAAAAATAAAAATTGTAATTAATGATTTGAGAGTTTTTAAGAGGATGTATTTCATGCTGAAAACAATCATGAAAAGCCATGAGTACTAGCAGGTATACAACTGAAGTGTGCTTATGTTTACCTCGTGATGCTGCTGCGGTAGTGCTAACTGTTGGTGGCCGAAGCTTCAGAAAAGGATATTAGATACAAAGTTTACCTTTACTATACATCAATTCTGGCTTCTTTCCAATATTACATAAATACAGAAATAACTGATTTTATAGAGCCAATAAGATGTGCCTGAAAAGCTACTTACTCACAGGAGATGCTACTTAATTAGAGAGAAACAAGAGGAGAGGTGGCTTCAGGGTGCTCATCCCCTCCGACAGCGACCCAGGAGGACAGCAGGGACGCTGACAGTTCACAAGGAAGGGACTCACAGAAGGAGGAAACAAGTCAATGCCTCTGCTTAGCTGGTGAATTCTGTCTATTGGAATTATCTCTTCATTCCCGTAGTCGATGTACAGGACGTGAGCCTTCTTCTGCAGCACATCGACACCTTGTATTAGAGCTCTGTTCCAGGTCTGCAAGGGAAATGTGCAGCACTCTGCTGTAAATACAACTTCACAATCCTAGAGGGCAGGCAAACAAAGGTTCCTGTTTCCTCCAGAGGCACCCGAAAACTCACCACCATTTTGATAAGAAATCCCTGAAATGGTCCAATTAGGACATCTTCAGATGTACTAGTACTCTGAAGTTACTCTAGCCCGGATGAAATCACACACCGCTGCACACGCAAGTGCAACTCTGAAGGCCAGCCAGCAGCATRGATACAACCACTTAGGACGGAGGCAGCAGCGCCTGGTGGGCCAGCGCAGGAGGCAGGAGGCCCAGGGCGACCTGAGTTTGCCCTGAGACAGCCTATGCAGCTTTAATAGCTCCGTAGTTATGAGCTGGCCTAGGGAGGCAAGCTGAAGCACCCTAAGAAACAATTCATCGGTGAGTGGTTACCTGATCAACCGTGTATTTCGCAACACAAACTTCCCCCTTAACAGGAAGATAACCATCTTCAGGCACCATATTTGCATATGTCTCTTTCAAGCTTGTAGAGAGTTGGTTCATGTATTCTAGAACCTCCGAAGAATACAACTGGACATAGAAGTTACTCGGGTGCTTGAATTCAGTAACTGTACCCTTTCAACGACAAGAGAGAGAGAGAGAGAGAGAGAGAGAGAGAGAGAGAGAGAGAGAGAAAGAGAAAGGAGGAAGGGAGGGAGGGAAAAAAGAAAGAAAGAAAATATAAGTTTCTTAAATTTTATACCTAAGATATAGAAAAGCAGTGCATGGTTTTCATAGTCTCTATTGATTTAATCAGGTCTCATCTGTGCCTAGTTACACTGTAAACTCAATGCAACTACAACAAACAAAGAATGAAACCCAGCAGTTCTTTAGACCTCTCTCCATCTAAAGCCAATTCAGTACCTTTATTTCCATGGTTTTCTTGAGTTGGAGACTTCTCAAATCAGAGAACATTACTCTCTCAACACCAGCCGTCATTTCTTTAGTAACTCCCAGGGGACAATCAACCTGCTTGGAACAAGTACAAACAGCTTTGGCAAAGCCTGGCTCCCACTAGCGTGGTGGCCACAAAGTCTCACTCTTACTCATGAGTCACAATCCACAGGAGCTGAGAGGCTCTAAGACTCCTGAGAGTCACTTTCTGCAGGCAGGGGATACAACATGGGTCCAGAGCAGGAGTGTGGGGGGCAGGAAGATGACCTCCAGGTAGTTACACAAGTGAATCCATTTAACTTTCAAGAGTTTTGTTTTTGTTTTTTGAGATATTCTCTCACTCTGTAATGCAGGCTGGCCCAAAACTACGTAGCCTCAGCTAGCCCTACCTCAGCCTCTCAAATGCTGGGTTGAAGGCATGAGCCACTCTACCTGGCAACATTTGAAAGTTCAAATGTTTATCTGTTAGTGTTTTGTAAGAATAGATACTGTAGAGAGGTTCTTTTCAGTAGAAGGCACTATCAGCTACAGAAAGATGAGAACTCTCTGGGAATGTCAGTTGGACACAGTGGTATTATGAATGCTTTGGCCCAAACAGTTACATTGTAGATGGAGGAGAGCCGAACAGAAAACAATGGGGGGGGGGGAGAGGGTGGGTGCTAGGATGGAGGCCCACAGATGGAGAACCTGTGCTAGTCCGCTATAAAGCAAGAGCTTAAGGACATTTTGGGGAAGACTGGAAACAATTCCCCAAAGCCCCAGACAAGCACACCATGCCCCCATCCCACCACTATGGAACTAATGGGGTTTGCTTAGTTTATAAATATGGACGTGATGTATTAGTTCAAAATATCTTTATAAAGAACATTTAAAATTTACTTTAATGCCAAAAAGTATCCTACCTCATTCTTCACTTCAATGGTCTTTGTTTCAAATGGTGATTTATTATCTTCAAGTTTGTGCAAACTGTAATAAAACAAGTGATTATAATACTCACAGTACAAAGAAACTTAAGAAAGGAGTCACAAACCTCAGTTTCTTTAAATTCTCAATCAACAAAACTTAGAAGGGAAAAAACTTGTGGAGAACAGTAGCCCAGACTTGCCGTGAGAGGCTCTTCTGTGGGAGTACACCATGTGTGTCCTCAAAAGCCTAGAATAGTCCATGTCTGCCCAGAGCCATCTTGGAGAAGCTAAAAGCTAGCAGGTGATCTTCCTGAGATGGTTCTGCTATGGACTAAACTCTACAATGGATTTGCTTCTCTAGGCAAGACTGAGAAGATTAAATATGAGGAAAGATTACTGCTATTAATATACTTTTTCTATTATTAAATATATAACAATCACTAGGTATTGACCCACCCTTTGAGCAGATTTCTGCAGACCTAAGAAGATGCACTCACTCACTATATTGTAGTGATGCTATATAGACAAATAGATAATGATTCTATAGAAATAAAGTTTTGAGACATGGCCTTAGTTGCTAAAAAGATGTTATAAAGTTAGAATCTAGAATGTGCCCACTCCAAAGACTAGTAAATATAGGCTGCATAATAGGAAATACAATGAGGTTTCATAATCATACTAAAAAGAAAAATAGACTTGGGACAATTTTGTGTTCAAGGAAAAGCATTTAAGCCCAAATATGACACCATAGGTGTGCACTATGATAGGGCAAGGGCACGTGGAAACTGTTGCTTTGAACTTATGAGCACATAGAATAAAACACTTCTTTGAACTTAATATCCACATCCTTTTGTAACTCCCATTTTGTGTAACATTTTATTTCTCAGGTAATTTTCTAAAAAGCTTTTCATCTAAGAAGGTATAAAAGACCAGAGAAAAGAATAAAGTTGTTGGTTGAATGGTTTGGTTTGGGGGCTTTGCYGTCCATCCATCCAAATGTGCATGTCTGTTTGTCTATATGTTTGTGTGTAGGGTATATGTGTATGTATGTAAGCATGCATGAATACTGATTGTGACAGACAGTCAGTCGGGCCTGGACAGAGTATGAACGTGTGAATTTGTATGTGTGTGTGCATATCTGCCTGTATAAGGCATCTTAATTCCTTTCCTGTCATTCCTCTCTGGTTCACAAAGAGTTAACCAGCTTAGAGGCTTCTGGCTGATTCACCACAGAAAGGAGCACCAGCAAAGAACTCTTTTTACTTAATTCTCTGCTGCTAAACAGCTGTGTTAAATCACCAGATGTTAGCACTTTTTAAAGCACAATAAAGAGTTAATAAAGAGCTAAGTTTTTAGCACTTAATGAAGCACAGAACAGTAAGAAAGAGTTAAGTTCTTAGCACAGAAGTAGTTTCCCTAGCGCTTATTTAAACAGAGTAAAATTAAAGCACAAAGAGTTATAATATTTAATAAAATACAGAGTTAAAAAGAAAAGAAGCCAGCATTTTTTAACCATAGAATAAGCAAAAAAGTTTTTAGGATCTTTTGGAGGTTACCTGTTGCAGGATCTTCCCTGTCCAATCACAGCAGGGCAGGGGAAGGCCTGTGACTAGAGAGGGAAAAGGGAGGCGGAGCTAGGAGTTGGGGGGACAGAGGCTGCAGGAGGAGAGAAGGAGAAGAACCCCGAGACTGCATAGGACGTGGACCTGTGTGATATCTACTAGCCAAAATAGCGAAGGTTTTACAAGGTTAGAAATATTGGGATAAAGCTTTTATCATTATCAGTTGGCTCTTAAATTACTGTATTGGCATCTTATAAATTGTGATATTACTGATACATAAATCTGATTGGTTAATTAAGCTGTAAGAGTTTTGCTTTACTTGGTTACTGGAGTGTGGGTCCTCAATGGTGGAGAGGGAACACAGCTGGGATGCTGTGAGAGCTACCTGGGAGAAATGGCACCGAGCGGGACCCCGCTGGGACATGGTGCTGAGGCCTGGAGGGGCAGGAGAGTTGGCAGGATCTTTTTAAATATCTCCTACAACAGTAGTCGGCAAGCATTCGGTATAGTTAGAGAGCTAAAAGGCCAGAGACCATCAGTCTTTAAAGCCATGTCCAACACTGTGTCCCAGTTCAAGGCCATTCCAGGCTGGGCAGGCTCCCAGAAAGGATCCTTGTCTGTAAAATACAATCTTTACATCCCATAGACAACTGTGTATAAATTATAAAGTGCTATCAAATTACGACATGTTTACTTCAAAGCCACACTTCCTGAGGCACTACATTATTACAAGGGCCCAGGACGGCATACAGGGTGACAAGTAGAGCACTGTAAGATGCCAGTCATTAAAAATGTACTTGAGGGGATRAAGAGCTGGCTCAATGGTTAAGAGTACTTGTTGTCCTTGCAAAGGACTAAGGTTTGATTCCCAGGACCTACATGGAGGCTTACCACTTCCCTTAGGTACCAGATACACACGTGGTGCTCAGACACACACACACAAATAAATCTAACATAAAAAAAGTCTTTGCGGTCCTGAATCTTGCTGTGCAGTAGCTAGTGCTTCAGACTTGCAAGCAGGCCTGGCAGGGTTGCAATGCCGTGTATATATATAACTCAGGCCTGCTTAATTCATTAAGTCCTCATTGATCAGAGCCACCCATGTTCACTGTTCCCAAAGAATGAAATCACCAGAGCTAACCTTTGCTGTACAGGTCTACAGATGGTGCTGTGGGAAGACCAGTCTCTCTTCTGGCATGCCGTGGAGCAGTAGTACGTCTGCTTGCACTGGGAACACCTCAATGACCCTGTAGAGCACAGTCTGTCTCAGTCTAGGGCATTACAGAAGGGTGTAGTAACAATTTTGGCATTTTGGTTTCTTTAAAAAACACAAACAATTGCATCCTTTCACTTTAACCCCAGGGGTGGGGTACGGGCAGCTGCAGACTGCCTGCAGCAGCTGAGCGGACTGCTGGCAGCGCTGACTGTGATTTGTCTCGGGCTTTAGCAGTGATGGGAGTTTGCCAGCTGCAGTTTCTGCTTTGTGTGATGTTTGGAATTCTGGGGACGTTTTAGAAGGTTATGTATGTGCTAGGCCTGAGAGGCAGGTGGGTTACTGGTCGGTTGAGGGTGTTGATGGTTGTGGTTTGTTAAATAGTCATATGCAAGAACAAAGAAGAAAAAGAAATTAGATATCCTGACAGTGAAGATCAAACTTGCTCCAAGGAAGTCGATGCCCCTAACCAGCAGGACGTAGTCTAATCATAATGTTGTCTCCTTTCCTTCCATCTTTTCTTCTCTACTATCCAGTGCTAGGAGGATGAAAGGGTGGAAAAAAGAGTGGAAGAAAGAAGAGCCCACAAAATAGCAAAACAGAGAAGGGCTGGAGAGATAGCTTAGTGGTCCCGAGCACTGACTGCTCTTCTAAAGGACTGAGGGTTCCTAAGACCTTTGGCTCAGATACTGTACACAGACTGGGCAAAAGTGCTGGGGGCTCTGATTGCCAGAACCAAAATCTAGAAATGAGCACAACATCTCTTACCAGGGACAGACAAACTGCCAAAACACCACATTCTATATGGCAAAGATGTACAGCCATCTGTTCATTTTTGAAAATAAATTGTGAAATACTATGATACAGTTATACAATCGCTACTAACCATTTTTCAACAAACACATATAATTGGTACATTACTGACAGATTAGTCTGATATCATTCCTAATGAAGTAAAATAAAACAACCAGGCCTATGGCTTTGTGGCTACTGGTGACATAATGCCTAGGGGGCAGAATGCTGGGGAGGGATGTGAAGGCAGCTTCTGAGAGAAACATTCTCTGTCTTGATAAGATGTGTGTCTGTGCATTTCAGGATGTGTCGTCTTTGTTTAAAAACCATAAATATAATAAGTAAATGAGAAAGCAGGAGTAACAGAGGCTGTAAAGCGAGCAGCGGCCACTGGGGTGAATAATGGGCAGATGACATCACTTCAGCCATTTATAGTTGCATGAAACATTACACAGTTCACAATCACCATAGTAAAATACTCCTCAGATGTACAGAAAGATCATCCTGTGGACATCAAAAGCAAACTTGCTTACCAAACAGGCCACAGCGGTGGCAGGTTGTTGACCGAAGGGGTGGTCCTAAAGAGTTGAAGAGTGCTGGATTATTTACGGACAAGGCATTCTCAAACAACTTGTGAGATTTTTTTGATTTTTCAGGAGTCACATTATTGCTGGGCTTCTATAAAACAAAGAACAGTAGTATTAGAAGGTCTCTTCCGACACTCCATGGGGTGCTGCCTCATAACAGGTAAGACTTTCCTTGTTCTTCTCTTATATAGAGTTGAAATCCTAAACATAGCACACAAAACAATTGTAAGGCCAACTCTGAAAGGAAGCAGAGGCACCGACTACACTCAAGTTGGTAAAATGATGACCTCCCCGTTATGTGTGTATAACATAAATTTTACAGCAACCACTAGGAAAGCTATTCAGAGATACGTATCAATCAAACTGGAGTTATGAAGTGTTCAATTAATTCACAAGAATGTGGGGGGAAGGATGAAGCATAGATGGCAGAGATAAGCTTTCAATACAGTTAAACAGGTTAAGGAGATGTCACTGAGATCCATCTTGTATGAGAAATTCAAGCAATGGAAAGATAGAATATTAGCTCACAAACGTTAATTAACAGAGACCAGGGGACAGCATATTACTGTCAGATAAAAGATAATTTCCAGAGAGGATATTACATGACCAGTCAGTCTAACAAGAAGACCTCACAGCCATAGGCGTGTTTGCATCAACAGCAGAGGTCCAGGATGTGAAGAAGAGAAAGGCAATCAGTGAGCACAGATGGAAAGTCATGAGTCTCAACAACTGATGTGACCAGACAGAGAACCAGCCAGCATCAGAACTCAGCAGCATTGTGTAGTCAACGGGCTTAGCGGGACACACAATAGCTATTGTACCAACAAGGGCAGAACACACACTCTGCTCAAGAGCTAACAGAGCACAAAACAGCGAGCCTGTAAGCTGAGCTGTAAATCAAACCACAACTTTAAAGAGTTGGGGGCTGGGGCACAGCTCAGAGGCATGTGTCCTCTGTGCCTAGCATCCACAGGAGCCGGAAGCTTAGAAAGGAGAGCTGAGACTGTCCCCACACACACTCAGCAGGCAGTAAGTTCATCCTCCGAACACTTGGAAACTCAAAAACACTCTTCTAAATAACATGTGGGTCTCAGAAGGCTAGTTAAGGCATACTGAGCAAAAACAAACAAACAAACAAACAAAAAAAAAACAACAAAAAAAAACCCCTACACATTATCAAGGCTTATGTGACAAAGTTCTGGTGAGAGAAACACTGAGAACAGCCTGTGAGCGCAGGAGACAAGTGCCCCACGTCAATGACTTCTCTCTCATCGGACTGTGTCCAAGTGAATAAATAAAATGGAGTACAGTTGTACTACACACCCTACAAACCTCACATAGCCAGTCCAGAACAGACAACTCTGCACACATAAAAACTGACTACATAAGCAACACACACCAGCTCTTAAAATTTATAAACAAATCATAGTTTAAGAGCCCACACCCAAAGAAATGTGAAAGGCCAGGATATTTTTACCAGAGAATTTTACCAAATGTTTCAACATAACAATAATGGAGTCTCCTTTTGAGGAAACAGAAGAGAACACTTATTCCATGACACATGGTGTTTACTTCAGAGATGCAAGGCTACTTAGCTAATTAACATATTAAATAAACCCACAAAACAGACTACAATATCTGGCACTGTATGAATCAGTATAGTAAATGTATTTGATTCCTAGAATAAACGACTTCAACAGAGTCACTTGCAGGATACAAGCTAAGTTTAGAAAGCTCTATTATTTCTGCTTCTTAGCAATGAATTCAAGGACACACAAATGTAAGAAATCGCGTAAACCTAACAAGTGATTTAACACAGAAGCTGAAAACTGCACAGCAAAATCGATCAGAGACATCACCATGGAGACACGGTCTGTGGTCAGAAGACTCAATGCAGAAGAGGGACCCAGCTCTCCAGTGGGTACAGAGTTAATGCAATCCATGCGGAAATCAGAGCAATGTTTCCATGTAGATACAGACAAGATTATTCTAATCAGTCTATCTTAAGGCGAGCAAACTACAATGGCTAGAATAAATAGTCTTGAAAATCAAAATAAAGTTGAAAGGACTGATAAAAGTTTCAGGACTTGTCTGGTACTGTGGATGAATGAACTAATGAATTTTAGGACTTGCTGGGCACTGAGTGTGACTAGGGCGCTGGAGGAGGACAGAGCAATGAGTGGGGAGCCATCAGGAGCAGAACAGATCTGTGGCATCTACAAACTTTCATGTATCCTCAACTGACTTGACTAATTCCCAGACAAGCTAAGCTTCCCACAAACAGTAGCCAGGACAGCAGAACACCTAACACACAGCAGAGCACTACATCGAGAGACCTCAACCGAAGCTCCTTCAACAAAATAAACACAAACAGAACAAATTATTAACAACTCTGAAAATTTTCTCAAAAAGAACATGTCTGAGTGATCTAGAGTAGCAAAGAGTTTGCTATCTTTATTTCTAAGTCCTATGTGCACATGAAGACTTTGGCCAGCCAAATGAAGCCTTTTATTCTGCAAAAAGCCTCCTTCAAAGATGAGAGGATGAGGTGCAGGCAAGAGCAAGGCCAGGAAGACCACACTTCAACAAACAAACAAACAAACAAACAAACAAACAAAACAGGACTTGGATTCTGAAGCATAAAAAGAACTTTCAAAACTCAACAGTTAAAATCTGAATGAGGATTGGAGAGATAGTTCAGTGGTTAAGAGCACTGACTGCTCTTCCATTGGACCCAGGTTTAATTCTCAGTACCCACATGGCGGCTCACAACTGTAATTCAAGCCCTAGGTGATCTGACACCCTCACACAGACAGGAATGCATGCAAAACATATGAAGTTAAATATATCGCTTAAAAAACAAACAAACAAACAAAAAACTAAATGAAGCCAGCTGGCAGTGGTACCTGCCTTTTAACCCCAGGACTCAGGAGGCAGAGGGAAGCAAAACTCTGAGTTCAAGGCCAGCCTGGTTTACAGAGTAAGTTCTAGGACTCCCAGAGCAACAGAGAAGCTCTGTGTCTTAGAAAAACAAACCAAACATAAAACAAATTAAGTGACCCACCTAGAAAATGGACAAAAGACAAGTATTTCTCCAGTTAATACTACGTTTCACTGACTCTTCATCTCATGACAAAACACCAATATTTAACAATCAAGCCAGCCCAATCACCAAGGAATTGATAAGAGAGAGAAGCCTGCAATAGAATTCCACTTAGAAATGTTCTCAAAGTGACCAAGTGTATATAACTCAGGACATATCAACCACTACCAACACTCAAGGAGGGACAGAGCCTACAGAGGTGGTCACAGAAAGGAATCCAGGGACCCTGTGCCGATGACAATGTTCTCTGTCAGTGCTGGATAAAGGTTACACAGGCCACACTCTAAACATGATGACTGCCTGAATGGGAATCAACAGTTATCCAAAAGAAAAGGACATTTTCCTAAGAAAAGTTCTAAGTTAGAGAAATCACAAACTTGACCTTGACTGACCCTAACAGAACAAATGCCTCTTTAGTTGCACAGAAAGTATCAGAATGTAGAAAAGAAACTTACAGTTTTTACTTGGTTAGGTGGTGAATTGTTTCCAAGACTTAATGGTGACACTGGGTTTCCTGGGAAAGAGAAAACACAATTCCTATTAAATGCCAATTACTGCTTTTCACTTCTGGTAATGTAAAATAGCATAACTCAGTTATGTCCAAACAGTATGCTATCCCAACAACCTCCTGGCTGCACTCTAAATAAGCAAGTGACATGCTCCTCTTTCTGGTTAAAGTAAGAATTTGCTAGGATAATAGGTATGCATATCATTTCTTGAATTAAAAGTTTTACTGTGAACTTTTCTCCAGTCAGAAAGTAGACAAGTTCATTCCTTTTGAACTCCATTTTGCAGTTTTTAAATGAATGGCGTAACCAGTTAGTTGGATTTCTGTATGCTCCTCTCCATCAGTCACCCATGAGGTGTCTTAAAAGTATCTTAAGAGATTCTAGCCTCACAGACAAGAAAAGGAGCATCAAATGGTCTTCACAGATTAAACAGCACATTAATACACCGAAGAATTATTCTGCTAATACACAGAAGAATTAACAGGAAGAGAAAAGAAGGGGAGGGGAGGGGAGGGGAGGGGACAGAAGGGGAGAGGAAGGGAGGACAGGGGAAGAGGGAGAGCTAACATTCAGGGCCATTTGAGGGGTTGTATGGGAACCTGTTACTGTAAAGACTTCTTAAAATATATACACAGAGTAAAAGAAATCTAAATGGAGTCACCAAAAATAACAGGGGAGGCAACACCCCAATGTTTACCCCAAGTAGAAACAGGTTACATAGTTAAGACGTTGGCCAAAGAGACCCCATGGGAACCTCCAAATATTTCAGGGTACTGTCAGGCTACTGGCTAATTTCCACAAATCGATGTAAGGAAGGCCCCACTGGTTGAGACAACACTTATTATTGAACACAGAGAACTGGAGGTGGTGTCACACTTCAGCACTTACCCCTACTGACTAGTGTTCGTGGCACTAGAAGACACTCTGCACATTACCAGAGGGGAAAGGTAACCAACAACCCAGCTACAAACCCTGACATCTACACTAGCTGACAAATGCACTGAGGCAAGTAGCACAGATGTATTATGGGAATAACCAACCAACTCTCTGAGTAGATCAAGGCCTACTCCATGAGCTAGAACCCATGCYCGACACTGCTTAGGTGGCCAAGAAGGTAGGAAGGCCATGGACTTTGGGGGAAATCAGTACTATTGTTCTGCTAAAGCAGCATAGCCATAAAGTGGCTCTTAGTGACATTCTGCCATGCTCACAGATCAGCGCCTCATCAGCCACCATCGGAGAAGCCTCCTGTGGCGGGGGGGGGGGGGGGGGGGGGGGGGGGGGGGGGGGGGCTAAGGGAGAGCTGCATAATGGACAGCCTGCAAGAGTGAAAGACTGGGAAACATCTAGCCCTGAATGAGGCATCTCCATCAAACCCCTCCCCTCAGGCTCAAACAGCTGTAGGAAGAGGATGTGGAGAGACTCTGACAGAGAGCCAGATGAGATGGGAGACACTGAGGAGCAGTGTCAGACACAGCAGGACTCAGAGACTGTGGCAGCAGAAAGTCCAAGCCAGATGCAGTCCCAGCACTGATGGGGACATGAACAGTATCCCCAAGACTCCATCTCTGCAACTGACACCTACTTACAAAAGGAAAAGTAGTTTTCTCCAATGGAGCCTGGCTGACATGTAAGAGCAGTCCCATGCCAGGGCATCCATGCCAACACAAAGTGAATTCTGCAGTGTAGTTTTGGGTTTTTTGTTTTATTTTGTTCTTTTGGTCTTACTAATCTTTTGTTTGTACATTATAGTTTTTGGTTTTGTGTTTTGAGTTTTCTGGGGTTTTGTACTTTTTCTTTTTTAAATTCTGGGCTGTTTGACTGTTTTCTGAAGACATAAAGAGAAAGGATGTCCATTTGGGTGAGTGGGGAGAGGGGGGGATCTGGAAGGAGGAGGAGAGGGAGAAGCCTATGTTCAGAATACAGTAGATGAAAGTAAATTATTTTCAATAAAATGTAGATATTTTTAAAAAAAGTGTTAATGCTAATACAGTGTAGAGCCCCAGAACACAGCGCTAACTTCCACAGCTACATTAGAGCCGCAGTTTCGGTTCACATTGAGCGGCCTGCTGCCCATCTGGAGAACAGCAGTTCACTGTGGCAGCTGCGTCATGCATGAAGCACTTAAGCTTGTAGTGGCAGGTTCTTATTCCTCGGATTCTAATTTATCTAAACATGTTTTAATAAATATTTCCTGTTGCCCATGTAGTGACAAACTCGCTCTGTTAAGCTGTGAGAAAGCATTGGGCAAACAGCTAAGTCTGAGGGGAGGCCCAGCATCCTTCTTAGACTGCAACCCTATGCTTTCTAATATTTAGGAGAAATTGGAAGTAATCCTTTCTTCCTTGCAAAATTACAAAAAGCTACTCTGCATAAGCACTAAGGTTTAACATGATAACTTTTACTGTTCCACCGAAGGTTTTTTTTTTTTTTTAAACAAAATTGGAATATCTGGGTTTTGTTTATTAGTTCATGGCAATGGAAAAATTCAACAACCACTAGCCTAGGCTGGTTCTGGACCTGAAATGAGCTGTGAGGTAAATGCAGTTCACATATCCTTAGTGTTGACTTCTTAAGGGTCTCCTAGAGTCCAAGGATCATGCTGAAGACCTAGTTAACACAGCATTAAAATATCACATCTCATACACCCAGAAGGTAAATCCTACCAGGCTCCCCTCTCCTTAAAGAGCAAGCTTTCAAATCACATGAAATTATTAACATTGTAACTATGTGTCTGTGGGCTGCTATGTGCAAGATAATTAACTCAACTTCATAAATGCCATTAAAACCACCACGCACTGTCCTTTCTACATCCCTGGGAGGTTTATCTGTGGTCAATCCCCCTGTGCAATCTTTTCTGTGATTAATGAAGCCAAAGCTACTACTTAGTTTTATGTCTAAATAACTGGGTGGGAGAATTCTTCTGCAGTCATTTGGCTGTCCTGCTATCCCACTGCATTCTGTGTTAAACGAAGTCAGAGAGTCCATCAGAATCAAGTAGGAAGAGTGCAGTTTCCACTCACCTGTTGGTAATGTCTTCCTGTCTCCTTTGGACCCACCTACTTCTCCATTGATACCAGCAGGGTTTGAAGAGACCACCGAATTGTCTTCCTGACTAGCTAAATACTGTTTGTTTTGTTCACAAAGCAAAAAATTGTTCTTTTTATTTCCATTCTCTGGGCTTTTCAGTCTGAAATTGGGATGGTTATGCTGTGCTACAGGACTTCTTAGAGAATCGTGGGGTGGAAGCTTGCTTTCCTTTTTCTCAAAATTAAATGGCTCTGCCATTTTACAAGTAGAGGCTTCCAAATTATTTCGTGGCATCATATTAGGAGTAATTTAACATTCACTGACGTCTGAGAAAAGAAATATATTTAAGAGGTAAATTTAATTGTGAAAGCAGACGAACTATAAGCACAGGTGACTTTGTTCAAACAATTACGCATCAGACAGTTCCTAGCGATAATTCCAAGCAGACTTGACCTTGCTATCAAAATCTGGCCTACAATATACAAATTTTTCTATTCATAAGTATAAATTCCAGGTTTGGCAGATTCACTTACACCAATTCAAGAACATGAAAGGTTCTTGAAGTACCAGGAACAGAAAAGACCTCTCTCAACTGAAAACACTCTTTCCTATGCAAAGATGAACTTTTCCTGGTAGAGTACAATATAGTCTCCTGCTTACATCAGAACGCTGTTCTGCCTTCTACCTTACACCATGGCAACGGCGACTCTTCTACCAGCAAAGCTACCACCTGTCCAGAGGCCCTGGCTCTGCTCCTGCCCGACCATCCAAACCACCCTTCTCAGCTCCTCTCAGCTGACGCCTGTTTTGTCTGGCTTGCTCAAGCATTCTGCTTTGACAGTCTCCAGCTGAGCTTCATAAATTGCAAAAATGTATTCCTTTCAAGGACCCAAGCATGTAGCTTCCTCTGAAAATTAGTTTGTCTTGAGGCAAGCTTTCCATGTTACAGTGGCTGCAGGTGCCTGGGAGGCAAACTTGTCGGGACACTGCTGGCTTGGTTTACCTGTTACTCTGAAGGAGTGTCCTCACTGCCCAGGGCCCTTGGAGCACACCGGCAGCTCCTCCTTTTAGCAGAGTGACATGTAACACGCAGCAGAGACTGCCTATGCCCCTCAAAACCTCCAAGGGGAGAAGTTGGAAACTAAATGTCACTTAAGATGGTTTTGAACAAACAACAGAAAAATGTTCCCCTTTTCTGTCCTAAAATGTCTATTTTATTTCTTGTTTTAAATTAGATAACACTAGCACAACCCTGACAATACATAATGAATTTGGGGTCCATGAAGAAAAATTATGTCAACACAAAGTTCTCTGAACATGCAACATCCGAGACACTAATTCAGATTCAGACATGCAGACGATCCAAGGATTTCCAATAGGCGGTCCAGCTGCACTGCACCATTAGGATGAAGCAGTCTCTGTCCTAAACATGCACTTTGCACGGCCATGCTGTGAACACCTCAGCCTGGCAATGTCATCAAACACTGCCCAGAACTCCTCAGTCAGACCCGAGACTATTAACTTTCAGAATTTCTAATCCTTTCTGCCTTTACAGATAAATGATTTAAACAGATTTCTACTATTTTCCTATCTTTATTTCTCTAAGTATAAGAAATTAGTAAAGAATACATGATTTTGAAAATTGCTTTTTAAGCTACAAACTTGAGTTTCATAAAATATCTTAAATAAATTTTGGCTAGGGTTTTAGAGATTTCCAACAGTATCTGAAATGGTTCTAAATATACTTTTGCCATTTTTGTTTTTTACTATGTGTGACTTAAAGCAGTACATTTAGCGCTGGCTATCATAAAGCCAAAATATCAACTCATAAAAGTTACAATAGTCTATGGTGCAGTGTGAGCATTCAGGTGTGACTCGGTTCTTCATGTAAATTACACAAGCACAGCCATCTTACTAGCACGCACATTTTCCTTACTATTTAATCACTATAACGTTGAGCAATCGTAGAGAAGTCTCGAGATGGGAGGGAGGCCCACCCGAGGCAGGCAACCTCTGCGGGACTCTCCACTGCTCCAGCCACCCACATTCCCATGGCAATACAAATTTGGACTTATACAATTTCATACTTTTATTTGGGGATTGTATTTAAAAATTAAATAAACTGTCTTCTTTGTAACTCCCTTACTCGTGTGCTGACCTGCAAACACTCAGACATCCTGTGCTTCCTCCATCTGCAGACAGAACGCCGAGATTCCTCATGACTCATCACTTTATTCTCAGAGATCCACTTACATCATGACCTACAACTGAGTATGATCCCGACACATCCCAACAGTAAGCAGGAGCCAGGACCCCTGACGAGGACGCTGCAGCAACCACCCACGCTGTGAGTGTTTAGAGCCAGGGCAGCTGTGAGTCCCAATAACAGTCACCCATGTGACTTTCTATAACTTGTAACTGCTCAATAATTACACACTGTGTATTTTCTATACATATTAACACACATGCACTTATAATAACCACCACAATCAGGACATAGCCCTTTAGAGCTGAATTTAACATTTAAGAACCTCAGCGAACAAAAAGGCACCATAGGAGCTAGAGATGGCTCAGCAGTTTAGAAGCACTTGCTGCCAAACCCAATGGCTGGTTTAATCCCTGTGACCCTTAGGAGAGAACTAAGTCATGCAAGCTGTCTTCTGGCCTCCATGTCACCGTATTGGCATGTACATAAGGTAAACAGCAGCTGCAGACAATTTACACCACTTAAATTTATCTCATGTCGACCACTGAATCTTGAGTGGGTCTGTGTAGTGTAATTCTGTGACTTCCATTTTACAGACTCCCGATAGACGGGAGTAAGGAGAGTTGACAAATAAGGGCCATGGTATCTTCTGGTCTGGCCTCTCTACATGACACACTATTTTAAAAAGTGTATAATTTATTTTTATTTTATGTACACTGATGTTCTACAAGCATGCATATCTGTGTGAGCGTGTTACAAGGCTGGAATTGGAGTTACAGAAAGGTGTGAGTTGCTATGTGGGTGCTGGGAATTGAACCTCGGTCCTCTACGAGAGCTGCCAATGCAGTTCTCTTCATCTTTGGGCCATTTCTCTAGCCCAAAGATGAAGAGAACTGCATTGGCACTTCACTATTTTTATAAGACACTTGGTGATGAAATGTAACGATCCCAGAATTCATAGTAATTATCTACTGGTTTAGCTAATAGAGGAGGTCTGAAGGGCCCTCAAATTTCTTAAACAAAATTGAGAATCACTGTGCAGTGGCTTGTGTTGAAATGTATACCACTGCCAACTGAAAGGAAAAGGTGAATTTAATGAACTAGTTCTGTCGACTCAGAGAAAGAGAGACCTTCACTTTGTGTGTAGTCATTCCTCTTGTGCTTTGAGTGCAGTGCGAGCAAAGCTTCCCAAAGTGGACCCTGACTTTTTGTTCTTTTTATTCCCAGAGAGTCCATCTTTGTGCCCTCTCTGTGGCTGGAGGCATCCGGACAATGAGCAGCCTGGCCTGCTCCCTCCAGGGGTTCAGGGCCTAGGCCTTAGAGAGGGGCCCTGCTGGTGAGGATTAGTGCAACGCCTTTCCTTTCCTCCCCTCAAGTTTGTTCTTGCCTTCCTGGTGACTTTGTGCATTCCAGGGAGGAATTTTGTTCTATCCAAAAGGAAAGAACATTTTAAGAGCTGTAAAAGCCAATGGTTTGGCAGACCACGAGCCTGATCAGAAGTCAGGCCCAAGTGCCACCTTCCTCATTTAGCTATTTTCCTTAAAACTGCTTCATCTTTCTAGGATTCAGTGACTATAAAATGCAGGCAGAAGCAGTAACTTCCTCGATACAACCATGAAGATTAGACAAGGAACCAGATTTAAACCACCCACGGAAAGGAAGGCTGCTTTCTAATATCCTCCTTCCTGCTAGGAGCAGTGCGCGCGCACACACAGACACACACACAGACACGGCAAATCACTCTATCACAATACATACTAGCCAACCTTTGTGTCATGAGAATCAAGTTTACAAGATTTCATTTGCTGGCCTTGATTGACCTTGTCATCCCTTGGGCCTCCACCTCAGTGCTGAGGGAGATTTCAGTGGTAATTCACCATGCCCAGGACGGGTTGCATGTTTAATCTAGACGTAGTCTCCTGGTTAAAGTTACTTCCTCCCCCTACCCCCCCACCCCACCCCCACGCCCCCGAGACAGGGTTTCTCTGTGTAGCCCTGGCTGTTCTGGAACTAACTCTTTAGACCAGGCTGGCCTTGACCTCAGAAATCAGCCTGCCTCTGCCTCCCAAGTGCCAGGATTAAAGGCATGCACCACCACTGCCCGGCTTTTCTTTTTTTTTTTTTTAAAGATGTACTTATTATATGTAAGTACACTGTAGCTGTTTTCAGACACACCAGAAAAGGGCGTCAGATTCCATTACAGATGGTTATGAGCCACCATGTGGTTGCTAGGATTCGAACTCAGGACCTCTGGAAGAGCAGTGGGTGCTCTTAACCGCTGAGCCATCTCTCCAGCCCCTAAAGTTACTTTTAAATGTGACTAGTAAATGGGAAAACTTGCTGCCTTCCATCCGCCATATCTGACTCGGGCCCAGCACCCACTTGAGATACCTAGTTAGACTATTCCGGTCTGCTTAACTCCAGAGGCCTAATGGAGAAACTTACTTACACCTGGGGTCTAGGAACGCCAAGTGCCAAGGGTGAGTGACCCAGTATGTAGGGCATCTCACTGTAAACCTGGTGACCCTACTGATTTTATAGGAGGCAAAAGTGTTTAAGGAAAGAATCTAATGGCTAGTAACAGTTGGCACTTCAGCTGTGACTTCAACCAAAGCACTGAATCCACAAGTCTTCGTGTGGAAATACACACATATATATACACACACACACACACAACTTTGGCACTTTAAAAGCTGTTTCCAAACCGTGTGCAGGGTCCCTCCTTGCCCACACCCCAGTTCCTGGGCTCTGCTCCCTATAGCCCAGATAGAATCCACCCACACCCACGGCTCTGGGACGGCCCCGGGGGCTCTGCCCTTCCAGCCTGTCCCACGTGCAGCTCCTGTGCCCGCCCAACGCCCGACTTAACGCCCAACCTCAACGTCCAGCTCTCGACTTCCGGCTACCAACGACCCACGCCCGAGGCGGTCTCGATACCGAGCTCCTGCGCCCGGGCGCCCAGGCCGCTTGACCCGGGAAGAGCCAAAAGGGCGCTGGTCCCGACTGGTCTCTGAAGCCGACCACTCATGCCCGCGTTTGCCATACCCCACAGCCCCAAGGTCCGGGAGCTCCACCCGCGCTCACCTCGCCTCGGACACTCAAGGCAGCCGCGTGCTGCTCACCCCGCGCCTGCGCAGTCTGCGCCCACGTGCGCGAAGCCCCGCCCACGCGCCCAGCGCCGCAGGTCCTGCCGAGGCGCGCTGATCGCCCGCAGGTGCGTGGTGGTGGTGCAGCCTCACCAACACTTTACAGCAATTTGTAGCTTTACAGGACTTTCTAGCTTTCCCTAGAAAGGTGTCCCAGAAGTTCCCCGGGCAGATTCCGGGAGGAAAGTCCACGCTGATAGACACTGGGGTTGTTATTTTAGCTATGTGAGAGACTTTTGGTTTTCCAGCGTACTCCTCTGTGCCTGCCTCCTCTGGAAACGAAGCACACCAGACCCAGGCCCCCAGCAGTCACCTCTTGAATGTTTGGAAGCAACACCCAGATTTATGTCTTTATTCTTTTTACATTTCCACTTATTTTGTGCCATGGCACATATGTGAAAGTCAGTTTGGGACTCGGTTCCCTTGATTTGAGACTGCATCCCATTATGTAATCCCTGGCTGGCCTGTTACTTGGATGTTGACCGGGCCATCCCTGAACACACAGAAATCCACCTGCCTCTATCACTTACAATGTTGACCAGACTGGCCGTGAACTCAGAGATAACCAACCACCTGTGCCTGTCTCTGGAATGCTGGGATTTGGGACGAATGGCTGAGGTGCCTATTTAATATATTAAATTGGACCTGGCTGATAGGTTCTCCCAGCATCTCCCAGCAACCTACCTGTTACAGGGTATGGCTGCATACCCCGTCCCCAATCCTCAAACTTCTCCAGCCCAGGGGCTGGGTTGCCCTTCCCCCAGCTGCCTTTCCCTATATAATCCAGCCATGTCGGTTATCCAGTCTTTTGTCTACCCTTTTGTCTCCTGGTTCTCCCTCTCCCCGTCTCTTCACACGACCCAGCTCAGAGTTATGTTCACTCTGGACTCGCCTAGATATCTCTGTCTCTGCTCTTCCTCATCTCTATAATAAACCTACTACTACACCAACCTAGGAGCAGTCATGCCCTTCCTTTTTAATTTCTTTTCCTCTTTTTCATTCAGCTACCATGCCTGGCAGTGTCTTTTTCTTTTTTCTTTCTTTCTTTTTTGTTCTTTTTTGTTTGTTTGTTTTTTTCCCGAGACAGGGTTTCTCTGTATAGCCCTGGCTGTCCTGGAACTCACTCTGTAGGCCAGGCTGGCCTAGAACTCAGAAATCTGCCTGCCTCTCCCTCCCAAGTGCTGGGATTAAAGGCGTGTGCCTTTTTAAGATTTATTTATTATATGTAAGTACATTGTAGCTGTCTTCAGACACTCCAGAAGAGGGCGACAGATATCATTACAGATGGTTGTGAGCCACCATGTGGTTGCTGAGATTTGAACTCAGGACCTTCGGAAGAGCAGTTGGTGCTCTTAACCGCTGAACCATCTCGTCAGTCCCCAGTGTCTTTTTCAATATTTTTTAGAATACTAGAATAAAGGAAAAGAAGAGTTCTCACGATGAGATTACAACCGTTTCTCCTTCAGTGAACATGTTTGGAAACACTGTTATTAACTGGAGCTTATGATTTATCCAAGTTCCTGACCTGCTTCTATACATCTTCAGAGTCAGGATCCAACAGTGCATTTAATTTATCTTTCTGTGGTCGTGACAGTGTCTCCTGATTGGCAGCTTCCAGGAGCACCGATCATGCTTTTGGACTCATACCCCATGATCGCGACATTTGTCTGATGCACGTCTCCTGATAAAAATGGAGTATGAGTTGTTTGGAAGACCACAGAGGCAAAGTCACGCTTTTATTGTATAATACCGTCTGATACACTTTATGAACATGATTTATGATAACAGGTGTCATCATATGACTGACGTTTATTACATTCTGTCCTGTAAAGTTCCCCCCTTTCTACACAATGTGATATGGGAGAAAGTCATCATGCCAAACCCACCTCTGAACAGAATATGTCCTATGCTATTTTACACACTACTTGCTCCAAACTTGGAGCCACACCTTGTAACTTTTCAGTCCAGGCTCATTTGAGGGAAAATAGAGATGTGAAGAGTAAGGGTGTGCATTAGACTGTTGGTAATTCTTTTCAGTAGACACCCATCACCCCAAGGACTGAATTCCAGGCTTTCCCCATGCTAAGGCAAATGTTGTGGCACTGATTTCTTCATGAAAAAATAAATCTCCAATTTCATTGTCATATTTCTAAATTCAAATGTAGGATTGCTGTAACTTTAATTTTTTTCAAAACCTATTTTTAATGATGGTTCTTAAACACTTTAATCTCCCTTGTAGTCCACCACCCACCAGAGGTAGTGGAAAAGAAAGGCTATGGGGGAGATGGACCAGTTTAGAAAGGTTCTTTGGAACAACTTCCATCTGTGTTACATGGAGATCAGCAGTTCAGTTCACAGGTCAGCAGCAGCAGCTCGATCCACGTGCAAACACTTTACAGATACACCAGCAGTTCAGTTGAGTTGTGATAGCAAACCGCAATCACCAGCAGTGGCACTATCTCCAAAAGACAGCCAGGCCTCAGTCTTTGCTTTAGCAGAACATCCTCTCTCCTGTGTCTGCTTCAGCAAAACATTTCTTCACGAGTCTGTCTTAGCCTTACACACCTGTGTCCACTTTAAGGAAACGTCCTTCATGTGTTTCTCTCAGCAAAACACCATCCTATAGAATTGACTTTCCAAAGAACACTTAGAGTTTCTACTTCAGGTTGCAGCATTTCCATCTCATCTCTTTGGTTTTACACCTGTATTTCTTCTCTCTTATGCTTAAAAAATTAGTTTCCCAGACATACTTAATACATTTTATTACCAGTTATAAGTTTTGAAGTACATTTCAGAAATAATGCTAATGTTACTTCTAACAATATGAACAGACAAACAACTCAGTGTGTCTGTCCTTCCCATCCTTTTAGATAACATACCTTACTAGTAATGTTTCAAGTCAAATCATTCTTTTCCTTAAAACAAGAAAACCTATGTATGTCTGTATGCATTCATATATGTATGCATGAATGTATGTATGTATGCATTTAGGGAAAGAGTCTCCTGGAGGTTAAGCTCTAAGTGGTTCCTACTTGCACCTCTCAAATGCCTGGATAACAGGTGTAAGCCACTACTCCTGGCTCAACCCATAGTAGGGTCTCATTGCTGTAAAATGACACTCTTCACACCAAGGCAACTCTTATAAAACATTTAATTGAGGCTGGTTTATAGGTTCAGAGGTTCAGTCCATTATCACCATGCCAGGAAGCACAGCCGTGCGCATGGGGATGAGAGAAAGAGCAGAGAGTTCTACATCACTGATTCGAAGGCAGCAAGGAGGAGACCAGATGTGTCTCACATTGGGCGTAGCTCAAGCATTTATATGAGACCTCAAAGCCTGCCTCCACAATGCCATCTCCTCCAACAAGGCCACACCTTCTAATAGTGCCACTTCCTATGGGCCAAGCATTCAAACACAGGAGTCTGTTCAAATCACCACAGCACCTTAATTGTAAAATGTACTGTAATACATTACCATAATTTGTGGAGGAAGGTGTCATTTTCTGATAAAAAAAAAAAGACAGAGGGTTAGTAATATACCACATTGAAGTTTTTTCTCCTCAGCAATTAAGAAAGTAGTTTAACAGTATTATGTTTTGATTTACAAACTTGCCACTAAAGAGGAGTCTAAACTATTTTCACTTACGACTTATGTCTACACGGTTCAATACTTTAAAAACATCTTTTCTCCAGACAAAGGTGGTTTGCAAAACCTCCAGACTAAAACTGCTCACCTTCCCTACCTCCTCCAACTGGGCTTAGTCACTATTATACACACCCCGCATGCAACCTTGCGCCTGGGTGGAATACCCAGCCCAGGGGGGCTTAGGTCCTCTGCCTGGAGCACGTGAACGGCTTACTAGTAAACAACGGCACCCGGTGCCACTTGCAGATTCCAGGTCAATTATTATTATGGAAACCCTGCAGAGCTCTCTCCCAGGGATGAAGGCTCGCATGCCCATGTCACCTGCTCCTGCGGACTTGGCTCACCCACAGCCAGCGCAAAGTTTGCACCATCAGAACCGGGAAGCCACAATCTCTAGTTCTCTTTTATTACTTTATGCCACTGACTCATTCGATGACCGACCAAAGGGTGAGGAAGAAAGATGGCAACTTCCTACCGACAGAAAGCACCGGCTCGGGGCGGGAAAGGGAAAGAGTAACCCAACTGGGCAAGAGCTGGTAAGTCAGCCTCCTACAGCCTCCTTGGGAGGTGGCGCGGAGATGCGGGGCGGGGCCTCTAGAAGCTGCGGAGGCCGGAGGCGGGGCCTCGAAAACCACGCCCGCCTTAAGGTGCTTAGCGTCACGCGGTCTACCCCTCGCTGATTGGCTTCTTCAGGGAGCCCCGCCCCTTCAGCTGTAGCCGCGCCGGCTTCGGCGTCGCCGCCATCTTTGTTGATGTGTCAGCTCCGCAGGGGTTTTGGGGGAGAACCTCGGCTGAGAGCCCGGGATCGGCAGTGGTCTCCGCGCGTGACTTCCTGGCCCACTCCGCGTCCGATAGACGCCGCCATGGATTCGTCGGCCCCGGAGCCGGAGCTCCATCAGCCTCTCTAGGGTGCGGCCCGGGGCTAGACGACGGCCGGTGAGTGGCCGAGGGGCGTCGGGGCGGGCGCCGGGGGCTCGGCGGGCGCCGGTTTGCGCGCGTGGACGTGACGGAGTACCAGCCCTGGGCGGTGCGCGACTCTGCGCGTGGACGTGACGGGGCTGGCGGGACTCTCGAGGGCTGTGCCCGGAGCGCGGCCGCTTCCCCGCCGCACCTGCGCGGGATCTCCGGGGATGCGGTCAGCAGCATTTGGCTTTTCCAAAGATACCAATGTATTTCATGAATCTTGGTAGGGAAATCATTTCAGGTGTAATTCTCCCCTTCTGCATATTCTCAAAGTAACAATCCCAGGGAAATAGCGCAGGTAGAATGATGGCTCAGCTGCTAACAATTCGTAACTTGTTAAATAGTCACATCTTGGTTTTTATTTAGAGAAGAGACTCGGATTTGTACCCAGAACACCTGGGTTCGAGTCCTGCCGCTTCCGTTTGTTAGAGTCAGAAAAGAATATAGTAAAAATATGACAGAGAACCAGAAAGATTTCTCAGACCCTGTGTCACGTTCCTTTGGTGTTCAGCCTTTTCATTTCTTCTGAAGTGATGCACAGGATGCTTGTCTGAGAAAAATGTGAAACAAATCAGTATGGCAGTGTTTCAAAGGTGCACGTGTAGCCACCCAAAGGAAAATCAGTCTATTAAGTGTTAGGTTTACTAGTGTGGATGTGGCCTTGCCAACTATAACTACACGTTTATCTCTGTAGTGTACATATTTTGAAGGAGATTAAGTGATATTGAAACTGACGTGTCTTGTGTAGGAAATACACCGAGTGCAGCCTCTTTTCAGCTCCTTGTTAATTAATGGTTACACAAATGAAACAACAGTAATGATTGGCTTACTTCTTTTATTGTTCCTGTTTGGTCTTCCCATGTTCAGTGAAGATTTTGGGAAGGCCATAATCTTGTACTGTTGTACCAACCCCTTCTCCTTTGTACAGGATAATAGATAAGTATAACTTTGGAAGACTACCAGAAGACGCACGGACTGTGCTTAATTTTTTTAAAGGTCTTTCCTAATTCAAAATAATAGTAATTTCAAGTTCTGGTTTGTTTGTTTGTTTCATTAATAAAACTAAGGTTTTTCTTTTTCTTTTTTTCTTTAAATGACTAAGGTCAAGTTTTGATTTTTCCCATAAACATCACTTTACTTACAATATTTAGTTTTATTTAGTATTTATTTTAGAAGCAGCGACAGGATAGATAATTTAGACCTACAAATGCTACCATAATCTTACACCATTTCAAACTTATTTGAACTTGCTTAACAGAGAGTTTGCTTTCTCTAAGAAGTAAACTATTGGGTAAAGGTGCAGCAGACACCAAGAGCAGAAACAAACCCTAGGATAATGCTGTCATGATCGCACGTCTTAAAACTTGCGCTGATCATTCATTGTAGGGCTATGTAGTAAATGCTAAATAGTTGTCGTTTTTAGTAAACTAAATCTTACCAAATTAACCAAACTTGGGGATAAGTCCAGCTCTTTAAGTAAATGTAGAAATTATATTTAATTGAGGCCATTTTTTTATATTTGGTTTTCAGGTTTGTTTTTAAGATTTGTTTTATATATGTCAGTAGACTGTCATTGTCTTCAGACACACTAGAAGACATCATCAACTCCCATTACAGATGGTTTTGAGCCACCTTGTGGTTGCTGGGAATTGAACCAGGACCTCTGTAAGAGCAGTCAGTGGTCTTAACTGCTGAGCCATCTCTCCACCCGGGGGTTTCAGATTTTTTTTTTTTTAAAAAGAACAGTTAAATAAAAATACTTACATTTTTTTAGACTTCATTACAGTTGGTAAGTTCTGTACAAGTAGCTTCAAGTTAGATTTCTATATTAATTTTATGCCTTAATATTTTAAAAACCATTTTAGAGTCTAAAGTTCCCAAACTATGCTTGCCTGTTACAAAGGCGAGAGTGTTACTGCTGCAAGATGAATCAGCTATCCAGTGTCTCAGTGAAGCCGAGTGAAGATACAGTCGGGAAACTCAAGACAGAAGCAAGCCTGTTGGCTTTGTGCCGTCTGTGTGACGGATAAGAGCTGAAGAAACTCAGTACATTCAAACTGTAATTTGTGTTTGACTGCTGAATCTGAAGTCTTCCTTCTTGGAGAACCAGTTCTAGAAATCTTTGAAACAACTGGTAGCTTTTTTCTCTTAAAAGTAAAAAATTGATCTACATAAATTTGTCTTTTATGAAACCTCAGTGTCAGCTCTTTGCATCAGGGAAACGTGTCTAATATTTCCTACACAGCTTCTCTTCTGTTTCACTACTTTGTTGTTATTTTAATTTAAAAGCTTAAGCTAGCAAAGTGTGTCAAAAATTATTTAGGGATTATGAGGAGAAAATGATTAGATGCTTTTTAATTTTTTACTTTTGACTTGAGATGCCATGCCAGAATTTTGCTAGAAGTAATAGGAAAGGTAAGTTACTTTAGTTACACAACTTTCAAACTGTTTTGGGAAATATGCAAAAACTGTCTTAAAGTATTTATATTTTCTTACAAAGGACAGGAGACTATTTTAATGAAGAAGTGGTCTCACAGGCCTAGGTGTATATGTTAATGCATATTAACTTGTGAAGTAAGTATACAGCTAGAATTATTGGGGGAGGTGGAGTGGTGCATAATTTAAAAATTGTAAGTATTTGAACTAAGATTATTCAGCTGGATTTAAAGCAAGCTTTTATCCTGAAATGTTGATGTGCTTTATAATGCTGCAATGGGAAGGATTCTGATCTGTAGTCTCAGCAGCAAAACAAAGATTTAATGGGCTCAGAATTAGACTGTACCTGAGGTCTACCCCTGAGGGTGCCTGTTTTATTTTGCACCATGTTTCCAATACCTACAGCTTGTCCATGTGGAAAAGCTGCCCCGTGTATATTTGGCAGATGAACACTTTGGATTTTATTTTTGAGCTCGTTTCTTTGCATGTTGCTTATTTGATGACTTGTTACTAATTATCTGTAGATTGAATTCATTTCTATATATAGTTTTGCGAGCCACCCTACAGTTTTGTTCTAGTACTAATTATGGGAAACTGGAAATAGTCCTGGAAGCTGTTAGTGTTTTCAGTTATGGAGTTCTGTGTGGAATAACTTTCTAGAAATATGAGTGTGTTCATTAAAGAGTGAGCGAGGCATGACACGTTTTTGCTGGGTTGCCCACGGCTGCTGTGTTGCAGTCAGATGGAGCCCAGTTCCCACTGCCACAGGCCTGATGTGTGGGCCAGAGGCCGAAGAGCCTCGTACAGGGTAGTGTGTGACTGAGAGGGGTTTGAGGTTACAAGTATTTTTCCTCATAAGTAACCGTTATTGCAGAGTCAGAACAGCAGGGCCTGCACTAATGGATAGGCACACTCACTGCGGGACTCTGCGACTGAAGTTGGCCTGCACCACCACCACCTGGAACAGGCTTGCAGCTCTTTTCTAGGTTCGCTGTTTTCTCCTGTTGCAGCCTACTGCTAGTTGTTTAGTCTTTCATAATTTTCATGACAGCATTCCTTCTTTAAAAATAAAAACCAAATACTTGGACAGTATCCAGATTGCTGTACATGTGCGTTGCTAACTGGGGATGCCTGTAGGGAACCCAGCCGACTCTCCTGTCCCCTAGTTAGTGGTGGACAGATGAGCTCCTCACGAGGCTGGTTGGTTTCTGTCTGCACAGTTTTTATGTACTCCATGGTGCTGCCCTTGCTGTATATCCAAGCACAGATCCTCTGTAGTGTCTCCTTTCCCTTTGGTCTCCTATCAGTGTTCACTGGGGCATCAACAAACAATTGCAGTCATAATGGTTCTCAGATGCCAGTTTGTATAATGACCTTTTTACAGGTCACGACATACTGAGAGACACTATGTAAGTTACTTGTCTTTTTTTTTTTTTTTAAATATTTTTAAAGATTTATCTATTACATGTAAGTACACTGTAGCTGTCTTCAGACACCAGAAGAGGGCGTCAGATCTCTTTCCGGATGGTTGTGAGCCACCATGTGGGTGCTGGGATTTGAACTCATGACCTTCAGAAGAGCCATCTCTCCAGCCCCGTCACTTGTCTTTTAAATGTAGCCTTTAATTGATAAGATACACAAAACAAATTCTAAGCTTGGGTAAATAGCTTGTTTTGTTTGGTTTTGTTGTTACCGAGATGAAGCGCCTGTAGACTGTCAATCACATTTGTTGTTCTGCACTGTCTGTGCACTGTCTGTACGCTGGAAGTCTCCTTACAGCCTGCCCACTAAAGGCTGTCCACCCCAGATTATTTCACAGAGCCAGTGGGTTCTTCTGCCATCGTGAAGCACTGAAGAGTGTTTGCAAAGACGGTAGTAACTGTTGTGCAGAGTGCATTCGGTAGGTTGATCTGTGCATTGCTGTTCTGTGTATTGCTGTGTATTGTATTTGATGTTACACAAGTTTCAGTTCTGAGCACATTTGCTTGTTGCAAGAACAAGCGATGATTTAAAGGTGGCTGCCTCTTTAGAAGGGTCAAGAAAGGCCGTATCTGCTCCATGAGTGTAGGCAGTGTGTTCCGATGTACA
Source organism: Apodemus speciosus (assembly GCA_002335545.1). Taxonomy (NCBI): domain Eukaryota; kingdom Metazoa; phylum Chordata; class Mammalia; order Rodentia; family Muridae; genus Apodemus; species Apodemus speciosus. The sequence continues at coordinate 426,291 of BDUI01000075.1, forward strand.
GATTGTTCTTGTGTTTGTAATAGGGATGGTTTGAAGAAAGAAAGGCCATTAAAATTAAGTCCTGAAGCATAGTCGGTCTCTAGGTAGACTGAAAGGAAAAACAGGGCAGTCCATGGACTCGCCTCAGTGTGCACAGTGAGCGCCTTGGTGGAGCGTGACGTTAGAGCAGAGCAGCAGCACTTTCTGAATGTGGGCAGCGGTCAGGTTTGGAAGCGTAACTGCTTCACTCAGGAATCTCAGTGATTTCATTTAAAAAAAAAAAAAAAGCCAAAGAATGTGTGTGTGTGTGTGTGTGTGTGTGTGTGTGTGTGGGGTGGATCCTAGTCTCCCTAGAAAACTTGAAGCTCTTAGCCCTTAACTGCTCCATGTAACAGTGTCTGCCTAACCCTCTTCCCAAGAGAGACAGGCGTGTGTCTTCTCTCTGGCTAGCCTCTGTGGAGTGGAGACAGGATTTCATTACCTGGAACTTTAAAGAAGGGAGAGGCCAGTTTGGGTGCCTGGCTTCAGTAGGCTGTTTGATGACTGTCTGAAGAAGAGCTAGGTGCGGCCCTTGTAGCAACCGTGTTGCAGCTTCCTAGCCTGCACACTTGCTGGCTCACAGTGGAGGGCACCCTTTTGTCAGCCAGGATACTACATACTTCATCATTTCTGAATCAGGTGATCTGTCACTTCCCGTAGCAACCCTGTCCCTGTCCCCACCCTCATGACTGTGGCAAATAATCTGCCCTTCCCTTAACTACTTTGCCCTTTGATTTGAGATTATCGAAAGAGAATTGAATGAGATCAAGAAACTAAGTGTTCCAGGTGTGAGATGAGGTCTAGGTTTGGTCGAAGGGAGGAGAAATGATCAGAAAAACAGAACAGTTGTTTATTAGGAGAGCAAAGGGAGACATTTGTTGCCAAGCACTTGATGCTGTGGCTGGGTACTCAGTTACAAACCTAGAGGCAGAATTGAGGTTAGCCAGCTTGACTAAGACTTTTTTAAAAAGCTCCAATAGGAATGCCTATTCAGATAGACTAGTAGGGCATGAAGAGGGGATAGACCATTCCGTGTCTGTAACTCAGGGTGCAGGACTGGAGACTCTCATCTAGGCATCAGCTATGAGTCACTGCGTCAGTCTGCTAACTGGGTAACTGCTGTGAAGGGAGAGAGGTGAGTGAACCCTGTTGTTGTGTTGACAGGTCACAGTACACAAATAAGACTCTTAAAGTTGTTGATAAAATTTCTTTTTACTTAACGGAATGCTGGAGAGTCATAATGCCTTTGTCACCTGTTCTCTTCAGAAGGCATCATTCCTTATCTGCCAGCCAGTGTGGGTTCAACCGCTGTTGGTAGGACATCAGCTAGTTGTGATGTTTCAAGCCACTGCAGGTTTACATTTGTAAGATTTTAACTTTAGCAGCAGCATATAGTGTATCTTACATTTATTCTTTATCTTTAAAGAGAGATACTTTGAGTGAGCTAGTTTGTAAGTTGCTTTGAGTCTAGAGTACCTGCCTGAGGTTCATTTTTTTCTTTTTTCTTTTTCTTTTTTTAATATTCATTTTTTCATTCCAAGATTTTGGAATAAGTTACTGAGATTTTCAAATGTGTGCTGTATTTATTTGTCTGGTCTAAAGTCTTTAATATCAATACCAGCTTGCTTATGAAGCATAAGAGCATGGTGGTATTAATTTGGGTCATTTGGAGGTAGGTGACACTTGACAAGTGATTGGAGCCTGAGTCCTGTCTGTAGTGATCGTCATCTCCACGGTGGCCCACAGGAGCCGCGTGTTTGGTGGACATGTTCAATGGCCTTTCCTTCCTACAGTCCTAGAATAACATTCTTCAAGCACTAGCCTTATTTATTTTATGGAAGTTTTAGGTCAGCAAGTATTTGAGAGCTCACTGGGTGCTGAGATTCATACAGTAAAATCAAATGCTGTACAAGTCTTAGGACTTACTATAATTTTCCCTTCTGCTTATCGCTGAGGGCCCTATGCAGCCAGTCATCTCTTCTTGTCTCAGTGCACTCTGATCATCGCCTTTCTCAAAGCATGAAGTAAGCATGTGCTTTTCTGTTATAAAATGTAATCTTTTTCCCATGTGTATACATCATAACAACTTTCATTGTAGCTGCCCCTCTCTATCTAGTTGCAGTTTAATCTCATCTCTGGTAACTCATCTGCCTGTCTATGCACTTGTTGAAGCATGACCAAAGTCACAGGCAGTTCTTTTCATCAAGACCACTAGGTTTTGTTTTGTTTTTCAAGACAGGGTTTCTCTATGCAGCTCTGACAGTCCTGGAACTCACTCTGTAGTTTGAGCTAGCCTTGAACCAGAGATCCATCTGCTTCTGCCTCCTGAGTATTGGCATCAAAGGTGTGCACCACCACTGCCTACCTAGACTTTTTTAATTAAATTTTATTTTTAATTATAGGTGTGTCAGGGTTAGGGGTTGTGCATATGAGACCAGTTCCAGAGGCGGCCAAAAGAGGGCATCAGATCCTCTGGAGCTGAAAGTCCAGGCAGTTGTGAACTGCCCACCACGGGTGCTGGGAGCTGAAAACTTGAGTCCTTCGTAAGAACAATATGCTGGGCCATCTCTCCAGCCCCTGGTAGAAGATTTTGTATTCTTTTCTGTCAGGGAAAAATTTGAAGTTGACTAATTTTCCATAAAGAAGATAGATGAGGAACCTTTGTAAATAATATAAAAAGGTATACTCACCTAGTTAAATCAAATGTTGCTCTTACTGACCTAGACAGTAGGTATAGGCTGTTTGATTTGCACTAAAGAGAATGCTTACTTTTAGACATGAGCAGGGAACTCCCCAGGTCCCTGTCAGGGAACACTGCTCCCGTCACAGGCCAGTCCCCGCTGGTGTGAGCTGAAGCAGGTCTTGTTTCTAAGTTTCCTTCTTGTGAGCGTTATCATCACCCACTGATGTGTCCTGCTCTGAGACTGCTTTGGTTGCTGTCCTTTTGCCCGGCTCCTTAAAGGGCTTCAGTAGTGCGTGCCCACGGAACTGGAGGCCATTCTTCTTCCTGATCTTCCCATCACAGGTTCTGCCCTGTAACCAGCAAGGCCGGCTGGCCCATGACAGAAAAGGGGGTGACTGGGGTGGCCCCACTGGTTGTGTCTACTCTGGGTAGGCTGTTCTCTTCTGTCTCTAGGGGAGGCCCTTATTAGAGGAATGGGGCACTTCATGGGCATGTCATGGAGTGTGTGCAAAGGTGTAAAGGGTCTTAGTCTAATTTTTTAAAATTTGATTTCTTAGATGTAAATGAAGATCAGGAGCATATTTGAAGAAATGCAAAGTGAATTGGTGCCAGTCAGCATGTCAGAGACAGAGCACACAGCGTCCATTTCTTCTGATGCAACTACTGAGAAGACATCTGAGTTGAAGGACGACTCATGCATCTCAGTTTCTGGTGATGAAAGCAGTAAATTAGAAACAGGTTCTGAACTATTGTCATTGAACTCTGAGAGAGTTTTATGTCAGACCGATGAACACTGTAGTCAGATCGAAGTACAGGAAAGCCAAATTCCAGACTGTGGCAGTGGTGAAAATTCTTGTGCTAACACAGACACGTGCCCAGAAAATTCTGAACAAATAGATGACTTTCCTAGAAGAGACTTTACAGAACAAGTGTCAAAAACTAGTGAACCAGAACACATGGTAACACAGATACTGGCAGAGTTAAAGTCATCTGCACCCCCAGAAGCTGATAATCCAAAGACCTCCTCAGCAAGCCTCTATGATACAGACTGCACCAGGAAACTCATTTCAAAGATAAAGACTGTTTCAGCCTCAGACGATCTGTTGGGAGAAATAGAATCTGAGCTCTTATCTGCTGAGTTTGCAGAGGAACACCAAGTACCAAATGGAGTGAATAAAGGAGAGCATGCCTTAGCCCTGTTTGAGAAGTGTGTGCACAGCAGGTACTTGCAGCAGGAGCTCACAATCAAACAGTAAGTCCCCCCTGCGGGAGCTCGCCTCCCACAGGATCACTCTGTCAGGAGAGGACTCTGCTGTCTGCTTTGTTTCAGAATGCAGGCATGCAGAGATGCTCTGCTTCCCCACATAGCTGAGCAGCCTGCATCTGCTGCTGCTTGCTGTGATAAGGGGGCAGTAAGCAGGGTTCGTTCACTACGGGGCAGCTCGAGGTTTTCAGTTTTGAAACTAGATATGTCAAAGTAAATTCAAAGGGAAATTAAAAGTCACGAGGTTTAAGTTCAAAAGCTTACAATTTAGAGAACAGGAGAATTAGATGAGCACATTCTGCTTTTAAACATGTTTTGTATAGTGTTTCGATGAGTTTGATTTCCTTCAGCCTGTTTCTAATTGGATTTATTCTGTATTTTTATTGTCCATTTTATAGTAAAGTGATATATAAGTTCGGGCAATCTGTTGCAATCTGTTACAAAAGAAAAATAACGCATACTATCTTTCACTAAACTACACACTTTTAAACTAAGCTGAGGATTATAGGGAACGCAGGCCAGATTGCCCCAAAGCAGCTCACTCTTCATTGTTTTTTCCCAGTGAACTTCAATCTGCCAGTATTCATTTTCTGTTTTTTTTTTTTTTACTTTAAATTTAAACTTTTTTAAATTTAAATTTTCTAATAAAAAGACTGTTATAATATGAGGGGCATGCACATGCGCAAGTCAGAGGAAGCTTTGTGGAGACATTTCTCCTGTCTACCTTTGCCTGTGTTCTGGGCACCACATGCCTGTGAAACTCCAGAGCCTTCTCAAGAGCACCTCTGCTCACTTAAATCCTAACTTGGAATACTGCCGACCTATTAGTATTCTGTGCTTTCAGGGCTCAGACAACTGTGCTTCCAGCCCTTCCAGGTTTGGGGTAACTTCTTCACTCCCCTGCAGTCTGGACCTACTCCAATCCCACTCCCCACTCCCTGCACCGCTCCAGCTCCCCTCCTCCCACAGTGATTATTTCTAATACCCTTTCCTACTTTCTTTAGATCTTAACAGTCTATCCAGCATTTAAACATTTTAAGATGCATACATTTAATGATCTCATCTTTTAATTATGTGACGGTTGCACATGTTCACTCGGGATGCTCACAGATAGGCAGCTGCACTACTTGCACGCATCCTTAGGTGTGTGAGGTGTACCTGAGGCCGACTGAGAAACTCGTTCCGGGTCATATGGAAATATCTACAGAGCCACACTTTTGGCTTCAGAAGTTTTATCAGCTGTTACTGGAAATCATCTGACTGCAAGTTGTTGGATAAGACAAGCTCTTTGTCCACCCAGCAGAGGGAGCAGTAGAGTAGGGAGTGGGTCCACAGCAGCCTGCAACTGTGGAGTCCCAGCAGCTGAGTCAATGCTCTCCTGTGAGGGGGACAGTGTTTGCCTGGCTCTGTCGTTACTCTTGTGGATATTAAGGTATATAAGTGTTATTATAACCTGCATTGATCTTTTGTTTTACCTATAATACTTTTTAATTTCAAATAAAACACTTGTTGATATAGGTAAGCAACTAGATATTTTCTTAACTTTCACCTCCATTTAATTTTTTACGAACACTAATTTTCAGATTCTTTTATTGAAAATTTCATAAATGCATCCTTTCCCAGATGTCTGATTATATATGTTCATTCACTTACTGAATTTTTCTTTTGTTTGTTTTTTCCTGGAAAAATTGTAAACATTGTCATTGTGAAATGGCTACTATGTTTATCCTCTCAAATAGCTAGTTAGGGAAGTACCTGTGTGTGTGTCTGTGTCTGTGTGTCTGTGTGTGGGGATCTTAAACCCTTAAGACACACACACTTTGCAAATTTCCTGTTCAAAATACCTTTCCTTTCTCTGTGTCCTGGGTTTGTGTCTTGCTGTATGCCCTGCTCTCCTGTTTCTTCCCTTCCCTTTCCTTCCCTTCATTCTTTTCCTCATCCCCTCTTCCTTTTTTTTTTTTTTCACCCTCTTCTCCCTGTTTTGTGCTGGAGGACTTTAAAGCTGGGTGTGTACTCTGCTACGCCCAGCCCAGCTACCACTGTGTCGTACATTAAATCCCCAGAACTTGTCTGAACCTGGAACTTTGTACCCTCTGGATCCAGTCTCCTCTATCCTACTTTCTGGCTCCTGGAAAACACCACTCCACTCTTCTCATTCTGTTGTCTCATGCGTCAGTACTATTGTTCAGTGACCCGGCTTAAACTCTTGTTTTGTTTTGTTTTTTGGATTTGGGTTTTTTTTTTTTTTTTTTTTTTTCCGAGACAGGGTTTCTCTGTATAGCCCTGGCTATCCTGGAACTCACTCTGTAGACCAGGCTGGCCTCGAACTCAGAAATCCGCCTGCCTCTGCCTCCTAGAGTGCTGGGATTGCAGGCGTGCGCCACCACCTCCCAGGCCCTGCTTAAACTCTTAAGAACAGTTGTCCTCGCGGAATGCGTACATAACTTCTAAGAATAACAAATAACAAAGAATATCAAAGAAACAAGTTAAGGCTGTGGGTGTGGCTCAGTGGTAAGGTACCTGCCTTAACGGGGCTAATTGACCAGAGAATTTTTTTAAATGTGGTGTATAAATCAACAGTGTGAGTACCTGGGCTTGTGACAAAGCTGGCTGCACCTTGCCCGCCCTCTCTTCTACTTGCTTCTCTTCTAGAGGTAGACATGCTTAGAGACAGTTTACCCTCAAACACACTCAGTCACTCGATGGTAAGGGCTTGCTCTGAGATGGCGGCATCATTAGGTGTGGGGGATTCTTATCCAGATCTGGTATTTTATTATAAAAAGATTACTTGAGAGTATTGATCATAGATGTCTACATCTAATCTGTAGATAGATAATATTTCATATCTTATTTCCCTTTTATATTTAGGTTAATTAAAGAAAATAAGAATCATCAGGAACTTATCTTAAATATTTGTTCAGAAAAAGACAATTTAAGAGAAGAACTGAAAAAAAGAACAGAAACAGAGAAGCAGCATATGAACACAATTAAACAGGTAAAAACAAAAGTCTTCCAATCCATTCTTAAATTTATAAACTCCTGAAAAAAATAAAGCAAACATGTAGTAAAGTAAGTTAAAGCATTTCAAATGCAGGAAACTGCTTCATATTTAAATTGTTTTCTAAATTATGTTATATAAATTATGATATTCTTAATTGTTCCAAATATAGCACATTTTCTGCCCAAATAACGAAAAGGTTTGATTTAAGTTTTTACCAATTAGAGGAAGAAATAGTTAAGAGTAGTAACACCTGGATGCTTCGTCTGGCTTTGGGACACTTTCTCACTTGTGCTTTTAGCATCTCTTCATTCCCCTGGTTTGGTGAACTCTACTCTGAAGGTCTTGGCAGGGTAGCCGCTGCCCCTTTCTTTTTAATGGTGTCTTTTCTGCATGGATGCACAGGTAAGTGCTTAGGTTGGTAACAAAGCAAAAACTGCTCTTGATTTTTTTTTTTTTTTTTTGAGCTGCTTTCCTTCTGTGGACAGGGTGTGAGTGTCCCGTCGTTAGATAGCAGAACTCAGCACCAGTGTGTCCTGAGAGATGTATCTTGGGCCTTTCCTCCTTTATGGGGGCATCATAAGATGCACTTCAACTGCAAGTGCTAAGACATCAGGGGATGCAGTCTTGGACAGGACCTACAGTCCATCTAGAAAGCTGCTATGGAAGCAGCATCAAACAGCTGTAGAGTATAACAGTTATTTTCTTGTGTTTTGATATGTATTTATTGCACTTTTACATATTTGGAAAAAGCCTGAGTTGTCGTATGCAGTAGTTAACTGTGATTTTTATGTACTCTAGGTTTAGCACATGTAAGGCAAACTTACAAGGGTAAAAAGCTTGTGAGGGAACTGAGAATAGTCTATATCTTACATTCTTCATTTCATTGTGTGTATTAATTAAGGTATCGTTGGTCTATTTGGTGCAGCTATAAAATATAACCTGGAAATCATTCTTTTTACAGTTAGAATTAAGAATAGAGGAACTGAATAAAGAAGTTAAAGCTTCCAAAGATCAGCTAGTAGCACAGGATGTCACAGCTAAAAATGCCATTCAGCAAATCCATAAAGAGATGGCCCAGCGGATGGACCAGGTATTTCCTGTCACTGTTAAGTTGATAATTTGGTGCTTCTTGTTTATTGGACTGTAACACTTAGGTGATGACACCTCTGGCGTTTACATAAAGCTTTTAAAGGAAGTTGAAGGCTGGAAGGATGGCTCAACTGTAAAGATACTCTCTGGTCTCCCAGAAGTCCAGAGTTGGCTTTCTAGCATCCAGTCACAAGATTCCCAACCACCTGTCATTCCAGTGCCAGGGCTCTGGTGCCCTCTTGTGGCTTTAAGAGTATTCAGATGCCTGTGCTCCATCAGACAGGCACATACACATAAATAAGAAATCTCAAACAGTGCTAAGGCAGCAATACATAATTTTAAGTACATCCTAATTATAAAATAATAATGATAATAATGATAAGGAATATATGGGGGAAAAAAGAGTCATCTTTCCTCCCGTGTCTCCAGTTTTTATATCTTTCCTTGTTCCATAGCTGACACTTTGTTTTATTACACACATGTGTGCTAGTAACACATGAATGTGTACATGAGTGTGTACTAGCCCCTTATGTGTTGCTGTAATAAAACACTTGAGTATAGATATTCTGTGACAAAAAAGAAGCATATTTATGTGATAGTTCTAGAAGTTCAAGAGTAGGACTCTGTCCCAGAGAGAGTGCTTGCATTAGCCGGCCTCTGGTGACTTAGAAGCCAGGCTTCAGTCTTCCAAGCTTCTGCCTACTGATTGACAGCCGACTCCTGCAAGTGAGGCCGAGGGAGTTTGTTAGCGTGGACCATGATCCTCTTCCTAGGGCCCAGAATGGTGCAGATCAGCAAGAAGGCAGATGCGGAGAGGAAAGGACATGTATATAAACAGAAACCACAGCAACCAAAGGGCTGGGAATACAAAATAGGCCCTAACCCTGTGGTGATAGTGTCCGTTTGTGTGTGTGTTCATTTGAAAATATTTTTTTATTAATGCTAGGTAACATTTTCTTTCCAAGGCCAATAAGAAATGTGAAGAGGCCCGTCAGGAAAAGGAAGCGATGGTAATGAAGTATGTGAGAGGCGAGAAGGAGGCTCTAGACCTGCGAAAGGAAAAAGAAACCCTTGAGAGGAAACTGAGAGATGCAAGTAAGGAATTGGAGAAAAACACTAACAAAATTAAGCAGCTGTCTCAGGAGAAAGGGCGGCTGCAGCAACTCTATGAAACGAAGGTATAACTTGTGCCTGATTTGAAGGTCATGTCCCTGCTTTCCTGTCCACTGTGGTTAGAGCTCCGCATTCAGTCAGGGAGTGCTCTCACTAGCTTACTCAGTGTGTTTTGGGTGTGTCATTCCTGCTGCTAGAAAGGTTTGCTGGGGGGAGGCAAAATATTGGCAAGTGTTATTAGTTACATTTTCTTAATCAGTTTTTAAAACTTTCTTTTAGAGTCTATTGGAAAAATTGGTTTGTGCCTGTAAAAATGTTTTGCTAAGATATGTCCATATCAGTGTCAGTTGTGAATAGTTTTAAATCAGACGTATAATTTGCCCAGACTCTATTTTGGTTTTTTGTTTAATACATTTCCCCCTGCACCGTGAGATCGGATGAGGGTTCATACCTGCTGGGCAGTGTCTGCTGCTGAGCGGGGCTCCAGGCCAGAGTCTCAGTGCAGCACAGTTCACCAGAGAGCACAATGATTGTTTTTTTAATTGAAAACATATTTATGCTAGAGCTGTCCTAGAAGGTTGAGTAACTGAAGTGGGAGCTATTCAGAGTACTTGCTGTTATCTGTTTAGGAATGCTGTTACTGTCCTCAGGGATTGTAGCAGAACCAGTTCAGTCCCCTTATTACTGTCAGCTGTGAAGAATCAGAGTGTGTTTGTCTTATACTATACCCCGTGGCTAATCTAGGTAGTAATTACCTCATGCTATTGATTTGATGTAGGGCTTTATTACTCTATTGTTATTTGAGCCTCAAATCAGCTTTATGGCCCCCGGGCCATAGTACACATGCCCTGGAATGACGTGTGACTGCTCAAGGGGATATACAAGACGCACAGCTGATTAAGTGAAAACTGACCATGTCTTTTTAGGAAGGTGAAACAACTAGACTCCTCAGAGAAATAGAGAAATTAAAGGAGGAGATGAACTCTCACATCATTAAAGTAAAGTGGGCGCAAAACAAGTTAAAAGCTGAAATGGACTCACACAAGGTGAGTGCGGCCATGCTGTGGGTAGTGGTGAGTATTGAGAGCAAGTTGGCTGGCAGGCGGGACTTCTGCAGCTTAGTTTGTGTCATAAGAAAAACTATAATTCATAGTTTATTGTTTTAATACTCAAAATTTGAGGGAAGGAAAAATGTTTAATATATGTTATTAGAATTAAAGTGAAGCTGAGCAGTGGTGGCGCACGCCTTTAATCCCAGCACTTGGGAAGCAGAGGCAGGCGGATTGCTGAGTTCGAGGCCAGCCTGGTCTACAGAGTGAGTTCCAGGACAGCCAGGGCTACACAGAGAAACCCTGTCTCAAAAAAAAAAAAAAAAAAAAAAAGTGAAAAAATTAAGTGTCAATTATGTTGCTTCCCATAATTAAAAAATAGTTATTCATATTTAAATTTGAATACAAATAGCTTGTCTGTTTTTATAAACTTGCTGCTATGCTAGCAAAAGTTGTATATGTACATGATACACATGTGTTAGACACTGAACTAGGGTTCTCATGCACGCTGGGCAATTGCTCTGTAATTACCTCCTGAACTACTTGCTGCAGATACCATCTTACTTAAAAATTAATATAATGAAATGGACTAACAAAGTCCAAGGCTGGGAGAGATGGCTCAGCCATTAAAGGTTGGGGTCACAACCAAAAATTATGAAGTTTGATAACTTCTGGCATAATTTAAACCCAGATAGAGCTGGATTTGGGAGAAATAAAAGTCAGCAGATGAGAGAATGGATGGTTAAAGTCAACTCTGAATGTGACCTAAACAGCAGGGTGGTGCTGTTGTGTGTCACCTTCCAGGCTTCCTAAAATAGGCTTCAGGATGCAGTGTGAAACACAGGTCCAGGTTGGCTTATTAAGGATCGATTACCAAGTCAGTTACGTTGTTGTTAATTGTCTTTGGATATTTGTATGCAGCATGGTCTGCTTCCGTCACTCAAGATCCATCACTGGGTGAGAAAACAGCAAAGAACTGCTGGAAAGCAGCGGGACATCCCAGCTCAGCTATGCAGAATTCTCTATACTCTGAGTTACACAGTGAGGAATTAAAAATTGAAATCCACAAAGAGCAATTTCTAACTGCCTGAGTTGCTTTAAATTCAGAGCAGAGTGCTCAGTCATTTCTACTGTCTGTGGCACTCTTCGTCCTCTGTCTGTCTAACTTACACGCATTGGAGCCCCCATGACAAGTGTGCATGTGTTGCGTGTTTTGTTCTGCTCAGTTGCCTGAAGCCCGGGACTGCGCCTCCCATAGCCTGTGGGATCAGCTTGTGCCGCCCTCATGGTTGGGATCTAGAGCTGACCTGATGGCAGTGGTGTCGTTTTAGCCCACTTAGTAAGCTGCCATCTGCCTGATCCAGGACTAGACTCTGTTGATAGCCAGATCCAGACTTATCCTTCCACCTTAGACTAACAACCCCCCAAAAATGCAGAAATTGAAAATAAAACTGTATGTATACATAAAGGGAAGAAAACAATGAAAATATGTGAAGGTTTTCAGACTTGAGACAAAAGACAGCATAGGATAGTGATCTCTAAGTGAAGCGAACACGTGAGATTAATGCTGGATTCTGGCTGCGACAGTAGGAGAGGAACTGACACCAAGCCCAGCAGTCTTCCTGGATTGACGATGTTCAAAGGATGGGGAAGAGGAGCAGCAGTCCAGAAGCGCAGAAGGAGTAGGCCCAAACTCTGGAATAAATGTCACTGCTAGCACCAGCCAGAGTGCAGGGACTCTCAAAGAGCATGCCCTCGGGTGGCCTCAGCAAAATACTGCTCTAGGTGTGGAGGCTCTTACAGAGCTTTAAAAAGCAAGCTTTTCAAGTCAATTATGTGCTAAGATGAATTATATCAATATTTAAGCAATTATAAAACTTTCTTAGGCATACATTTCACTGTGTTTAGCATCTAATGAAAAATTACCAGTGTGCAAAGTAGGAGAATGCAGTCTATAGAACAAAGGAGTGACTCAGTATAGAATCTGTAAGGACATAAAGACAAGTTTGACTCAGAGAAGAGGAGACATGGGTGGGATTTAAAATTAATATAGATACAGAATTCATAGTGAAAAGGTATTGTGCAGAATCAACAGAAGACGAAATACTGCAGAAGACAAGATCATTGGATTAAAGCGGTGGTACACAGACTGGAACTAGACTCAGTTAACAAGTGCTGACAGTGCATGAAGCACTGGATCCCATGCTCATATGACCCCGAGTTTCAGTAGTGTCCAAGGTTACCTGAGCTGTGTGGGGTTTGAGGCCAGCCTTGGCTGCATAAAACTCTTTCTCAAAACAACCAACCACAGACTCGCAGTCACAAACTTCACGAGTGATTCCCAGATCCATAACTTGTAGGACACCGTGAGATGCTGATGTTCGGCTGCATCCTTTCTCCCCAGTGTCCCTGTGTTCAGCTGCACTCTGTACCCAACGTTTTCAGTCATTTACAGCGGCTTCAGATGAACTAATGAAGTGTTCCTTCCTCCACCACCTCCCTGTCTGAATAAATGACGACCCATTCGGACAAAAGGCTTGGGTTCAACCCTGATCTCTCAGTCAGCACATCCAGCCTCTCGTCTTACACTTTCCACTGTACACATCGAAGCTGCTTAGCCCTCTGCCCACACTCTGAACTGCCCGTTCTCCTGTGCATTATTGTTACTTCATTTCTGTTCCTTAGCCCGCGTCCCCACACAAGGAACATTCAAGCCTTTACGTGTGTGCTTCCTTTGTTTAGTCACCGCTAGCAGTAGACTGTAGAGGGTAGAGAGTTTCGTTTGCTCACACAGCCCTTTGTCTTCAGAACAGAACAGTGCCTGTAAAGGCTGTGGGGATGGCTCAGTGGGTCAGGGTGCCTGTGCCAATGAGAACCTGAGGGTAAAGTTCCAAACCCCATATCAGAATGGGCACTTGTGTGTGTGTGTGTGTGTGTGTGTGTGTGTGTGTGTGTGTATGTATGTGTGGTGAGATGGGGTCTTATACAGGAGAATCTCCAGAAGCTTCTAAGCTGGCTAGCCTGGTGCTTGCATCTGCAACAAGGCGGAAGGTGTGGACTAACAGCTGAGGTCATCCTGTGAGCACATGTGCACACTTGCATACAAGATTGCACAGAAAGGAGCAGTGTCTGCTCGTGCTGAGCTGTTAGGTAGAAGATACACAATAAGCATCCTTAACCTGACAAAATGGGATTTTGTTTTCATTTATTCAAATGTTCAATGTTAGCTGGCACACAGGAATCCCACTTGGTGGATTTAGGGTATTGAAGTAGATGAACTATACGTCAGTTGTGTCTTAGTTATAGTAGCGAGGGTGCAGAACCACAGTTGTTTATGCCTAGTCTAAGGTTCTTTGAAAAGGTATTCAGGTTCTTGTGTTACTATATTTTAAGTGGTACTGGCCACTGACTATCAAAGACCAGTACCTCAAGGTAGACACGTGCTTACTGATATGATGTTTATTGTTAAGATGGCATAGGAAGTAATCTGTGGTGCCCAGGTGCAGGGCAGATGTTGAAGAGACAAAGGCTAAGCTGTCCAAGCTAAGAACAAAAGAGGGACACTGAGGGAGCTGCATAAAGCAGGGGCTGGCGCCTGGAGCTACACGGGAGCAGCGGGTGTCAGTCACTACTCTCCTCATCGCTATACCAAAAAGAAAGGAAGGTCACAGTTTTGCATTACAGCAGGAAAGGCATGACCGAAAATTTGAGGGTCTTGGTCACATTGCATTTGCAATCAGGAAGCTGGGAGAGAGATCACCAGAGAGCAGGAAGCAAGGAAGGAATAAGGAAGATAGAATATACAAAAGAAAGAGTGTGTGTTCTCAGTGGGGTTGGGGGTAAGGGGCATTTGAAGAGTCGGGCAGGCAGGACTAGAACAGGTGAGTTAAATAAGAATGAGGAAAAAGCATTGGGTTTTGATGAGGAAATCCCTAAAAATCCTGCATGAAGAATTGCCGTTTCAGCAGTCTAAAGCAGAGGCCATGTTTAGTAGCGTCATTCAATTAAAAGGGAGCTTCAAATAGATGTCAGAGCCACAGCCAGAGGATCTCTGGGTGTGCTGAGAACCGTAGAACACTGCTTTTCTTAGCACTGTAGTCATTTAGAGGACTTAATGTCTGCCAGTCTCACTGTTGGCCATTTTCCCTGTCAGAAAAAGCAAGCTGTTAGACCCCTGCTTAGTCCCCAGTCTAATGCTACAACAGTGTCTTAGTTAGGGTCTCCATTACTATGAAGAGACATGATGACCACAGCAGCTCTTATAAAGGAAAACATGTAATTGGGGACTACATCCGAGGTTTAGTCCATGATCGTTGTGGGAAGCACGGTGGCGTGCAGGCAGACATGGTGCTGGAGATGGACTGAGGTACTTGGGTGTGAGGAAGGATGAGCATTGAAACCTCAAAGCCCACCCAGAAGGCCACACCTCCCTGTTAGTGTTGCTAAACCCCACAAGCAGAACCTCTTTGCTCTCACTGGCCTACATCTTACTGTGGCTAATGTTGTCTCTGTAGGAAACCAAAGAGAAGCTCAAAGAAACAACTACAAAACTAACCCAGGCAAAGGAGGAAGCTGAGCAGATCCGGCAAAACTGTCAGGATATGATAAAAACCTATCAGGTGCGTATCCTTTGTGAAATACGTCAGTTACCGGGACTCTGTTCATGCGCACCCATCTCTGCCAGATGTGCAGCCTACATGCATTTCTTAAGCAGTTAGTTAAAATGCAAGTTACTTCCTGTATTGAAGTGCCTGCAGTTTAAGGCGGGGAGACAGTCTCGGGGGGAAATGCTTGCCAGGCAAGCATGAGGGCGTGCGCGCCCACATACGAAGGTGGGTGTGGCAGTGTGAACCCTAACCTTGGCTTTGTTGGGGTGAAGAGAGATGTGGCAGGCCAGTCAGGCCAAGTCAGTCAGTTCAAGGTTATATGATATCCTGCCTCAAACATACAGGTGCGCATACATGTACACCATGTGACTGATCTCATCAGAGACTTTCCCATCAAAAAGTAGAAAACACTGGATTATGTCAGACACACAAACGCACTGTTCCTGTTTCTGCTCAGTTAACATATAAAGTCCTTCAGTACTTTCTCCAGTTTTAGCTGCACAGCCAGTGAACTTGATAGCAAAGCTTTATTTTCAAAGTAAAAGTGTTTTTCATTAGAAATTTTTTTTTTCCCATTAGGAATCCGAAGAAATTAAGTCAAATGAACTTGATGCAAAGCTCAGAGTCACAAAAGGAGAACTTGAAAAGCAAATGCAAGAGAAATCCGACCAGCTGGAGGTGAGTCCAGTTCTTCCATACTCGGTAATAAATCATGATTGGCTGGGCTGTGATGCAGAGAGAGGAGCGGAACGTTTGTACCTGTCCACATCTACGGCCTTCTTAGAAAAAACAGGCAAAATACTGCTCATGCTCCTGTCTCTTAGGGATTTGTGTCTCTTCCAGATGCATCATGCCAAAATAAAGGAACTGGAAGATCTGAAGAGGACATTTAAGGAGGGCATGGATGAGCTACGGACATTGAGAACCAAGGTAAGCAGTTCCTCGGTCCTGATTCAGGTGGGACGGCCACTCTGCTCTTTGAGGTGTTCGGAAAGCAATGCTTAGGAATCTTTCAAAATAAAAGATTGTAGGAAAAGACCAGCAGTTTCTTTGCACTGCCACTGACTTGTTGAGCTGAAGCGATTCAGTCACTGGACTGCTTGCCATGCATCTGCTCATGGCACACTTCAGCAGCTGGGCCTTGGAGCTAAGGACAGCAGAGCAGTTGGCGGGATGGGTGGACCTCACAGCACCCTTGACGTCAGCAGACCGAACATGCTACTTCCGGCTGTATTTAATAGTAATTTCTAACAACGGTAGCGAATTCCGTGTTTATCATCTGTGCTCAGTAACCTCCCTCTTAGGATTCACATGCTGTCTCCACGAGCCAGTCATTTACCTAGAAGTAGGGTTTTGTGCAGGTACCTTGAGTTGAGACCACAGCACAGTACCCAGTGTCTGCTGTCTGTCCTGTTCTCCGTCAGGTGTTCACTGCAGGGCGGGGAGTTCTTATTCAGATAGGGAGACGGGAAGTTGGTGGAACCAAGCAGCTTCCTGTCTTCTTCCCATCAGCTATACTGCAGCCTGTCTCAGGTTACTCATGTGTCCGCCCTGTCTGAGAGAGTTCATATGAAGTGTGGCGGTCTGTGCTTAGCTTGACTGTGATCATTTCACAGACGAAATGTCTAGAAGATGAACGCTTAAGAACCGAAGACGAGTTATCAAAGTACAGGGAAATTATCAATCGACAGAAAGCTGAAATTCAGAATTTATTGGACAAGGTGAAATCCGCAGATGAGTTACAGGAGCAGCTTCAAAGGTATGAAATGAGCGGTGCTTTTAAATGTTGTCTCAAGATGGCGTCTCTGAGTGCAGTACTGTATCATATCAGACAGGAACAGTTCTTACAATTCTTCCAGTTAACAATTCTTCAGTTTGTGTCTGTGAACTCCTGTCATGGCTTCTAAAAGTCAAATCAGAGTCTATTTCATAAGTGACAAGAACCATGCATGGGTGGAATGGATTTAGTTTGTTCTTTGGCTTCACGGTCACTCTTCCAAACGGGAAGTGTGAATCTGCACCTAGATCTTTAACTTCGTGTGTGTGCCTTGAGGTCAGAGCAGCTGTCATTCCGTGATGTCCCAGGGTGGTGATGTCATCTAGCAGAGCGTGGCTTCAGGTTAACTCCTATTGTCCTCGCTGTCCATCTCTAGGCGGCCATCCGAGTGCTGCTAAAGGAAGGGTTCTCACCCTCACTCACCGTCTTCAGTAGGGACACCAGTGACCAGCCGCATCTCCTCTCGACATCTGTCTTCCTAGTGTCTCTTCTGGGTTGTACTGCGTTCTCTCTCCTAGCATGTGACTAAGTTCTTTGAACTGCTGGCTTCCACAACCATTCCTTACTGTCATTGTGCAAGGAATGCTTCTACTTTGAATTGGATTATTCTCTCCTTGTCTGCTATGGGTCCAGCACCTTGTTCCTTCTTCAGCTTTCTTGATTATTCCTATATCTATTGTCCTTTATAAGTTTCTTTTCTTTTTTAAATGTGTATCTATAAATGTTTGCCTGCACAACATGCATGGCTGGTACCTTTGGAGGCCAGAAGAGAGTGAGATCTCTGGAACTAGAGTTACAGACAGTTGTGAGCCACCATGTGGGTGCTAGAAACCAAACCTGAGTCCTCTGAATGAGCAGCCAGTGCTCTTAACCGCTGAGCCATCTCAGCTCTCCAGCCCTTGTGAATGGAAGGCCTTTTAGAACATAGGCACACTGATCCATTGAGGTCTGTCTGTGGCCATTGTCACAGTGTAAGAACAGAGTACAGCTGAGGCATAGAACTCCAACAGTCAGATGCAAGCATGGCCTAGAGGCCGGACCTGCCTGCTGCCTGCCCCTGTGTGGGATGGTGGTCGCTGCTCACGAGCTCGGGCCCCTACCTGCTCTAGTCCTCGCACCGAGCTGGAGGCGCCCTGCCCTGTGAGCCTGTCTCACTCACCGTCGCAGCTCTCCCTGTAACGTGAAGCCGACGCGATGTTTGAATGATTACAAGTTCCTCTGTAAAGCATTCTGTCAAATGAAAATTCTCACACTATTACTGTAATGCTTTTTAGTAGCTTACTTGATTTTCTTAAATATAAACTTTGTTTTTTAGTGGTAAACAAGAAATTGAAAGTTTGAAGGAAGAAATGGAAAGCCTTAACTCTCTGATTACTGACCTACAGAAGGACATTGAAGGCAGCAGGGAGAGGGAGTCTGAGCTCCTGCTTTTCACAGAAAAGCTCACCAGTAAGAATGCACAGCTGCAGTCGGAGTCCAGCTCCCTGCAGTCACACGTGGATAAGCTCGCCTGTAGCGAGAGCCAGCTGCAGAGCCAGTGCGAGCACATGAGGCAGACTAATGCTGACCTGGTAAGTGGACCCCACGTGCTTGCATTTCATTCTTCCTCCTCTTCTCCCCTCTCTTCTCTCCTTCCCCTCCTCCCTTCCCCCTCCTTCTTTCCCCGTCCTCCTTCCCCCTCCTTCTTCCCCCTCCTTCCTCCCTTTCTTCTTCCTCCTTCCCCCTCTTTCTTCTTACTCCTTCTTTTCTCTCCTCCTCCCTCCTCCTCCTCCCTCCCTTCCTCCTCCTTCCCTTCTTCCTTCTCCCTTCCTCCTCCCCTTCTCCGCCCCCTCCTCTAATGGGCATTTTGCCTGCATGTACGTCTGTGCCCCACATAGGACCAGTGCAGAGGCCAGCAGAGGGCATCGTAGCCTTGTCCCCTAGAAGAGCACCAGTGTTCTTAACTCCAATCTTCACATTTAGTTCCTAGACCAACATAGCAAGATTGAATTTTTCTAGTGTCTTCAAAGTATAAGTGATAATTAATTTTAGATTCTTTTAGTGATATCTGGGCATTTAAAATTTTGTAAAAATATGTTTGTTTTCTGTTTGATGTCTATAATTCATATAGATTTTTTTCTAAAATGATAAGGAATATTACAGTTTGGAAAAATAAGGAACCGAGATTTCTGTCATTCTTGACTGGAGTCACGAAATTCGGAGACTTAGATTGCAGCTGTATCCCACACAGAATATCACAGCACTGATGTTTCCTGCCCTGCTCGCCACTGGGCGAGGCTGGTGGGGCGGAGCTCACCGGCAGAGCCTGCTAAGGGCGCTCACCGAAGAGTCTCCCCCTTTTTATACTTTAAAGTTTTTAAACTGGGCAAGAATTAAAATTTAAAAAGGAATCACTGTTTGTTTGTTTGTTTTAAACTTTATCACACTTACTGTTTAGGAGAGCAGGTTGCTCAAAGAGGAAGAGCTTCGAAAAGAGGAAGTGCAGACTCTGCAAACTGGGCTTTCTGCTGCACGGACAGAAGTCAAAGCCTTGAGTACCCAGGTGGAAGAGCTGAAAGATGAGCTAGTGACACAGAGGCGCAAACACGCCTCGAACGTCAAGGACCTCAGCAAGCAGCTTCAGCAAGGTACTCGAGTCCTGCTGTCGATTCTCGGAGCTGGTGCAGAGGCTGTCTCTCTCTGCCCCACTCCCCGGGCTCTCTGGTTGGCCTGTCTCTGGACCGGTCCTGTTGTTATCCTTGAGGCAGAGCCTGCTCACGTCACACACCCAGTTTTCTGCCCCCCCCCCCTCGGCGTTAGGAACAAAGGAGTGTGCCACTGTGTCCAGCCTAGGTACTCTCACGTATCCAAAGATCGCATTCCTAAGGCGGCTAAGCTTGCACTTCTGTGAGTCTGCGTCCATGCTGAGGCCTGTTTATTCAGAGTCACAGAGTGAATGGCCGGCCAGCTGGTCAGGGGCTCTAAACCCTTTACTTTGTATTCTGCCACCTGCAAAGGTTGGATAACTGGTTCGTTTTCCTAGCATTCATGTATTTTTATATTTAAAATACAAATTAATTTATGTGTTTTAGAAAACATGAGAAAAATCTGCCTTTAAATTGCAATTAAAAAGCACTTCTAATATTCCTGTCTGTACATACCTATGAAGTGATTGATTTCTGAATTCTCACTTACTTACTGATCACTGCATTGTGGGAAACATCTCAGAAATAGTGTGAACTACCAGACAGCTGGCCGACACAGCCATTAATAACTGAAATATTGGACTCAGATTTCTCCTGGTTAAAAATTCACATGAACTTATATACTAATGAATGCCTGTGATCACAGCAGGAGGGTCGAAGGCGTCCTCAGCCACAGTGGGTTCACGACCAGCTGGTCAGGCAGGACCCATTCTTTAAAAAAAGAGCTGCCAGGTGTGGTGTGTATCCCTTTACCTAGGAGTAGAAACAGGAGGATCTCTGTGAGTTCAAGCTCAGCCTGGTCAATAGTGAGCTCCAGGACAGCCAGGGCTGGATACTGAGACCCTGTCTTGAAAAAGAAGTAAAAAACCAACCAAAACCGCAAATTCATAATGGCTTTTGAGTATCTGCCATATGTTAGTGTGAAAAAGACATCAACTTTCTATCCGTATGCTCTACTCTGTTTAAAATAGGAAAAAAAATGTCATAAGAAGTGAGACCTGGAGTTACTTAATGTGTCTATAGTTAGATATTCGCCAAAACAGCTCATAGCAATATTTAAAGATGATTTATGAATGCGGGTGTCTATGCACCACGTGCATGCTCACAGACCCCAGAGGAGGGCGTCAGAGCCTTGGGGACTGGAGTGAGAGCCGGCTATGGGCCACCATGTGAGTGCTGGGAACTGAACCTGGGTCTTCTGGAAGAGCAGTAGTGCTCTTAACCCCTGCTCCATCTCTCCAGCCCTGTTTTTAGACATGTAACCGAAGGCAAGTTTGGGAGAGATGTCTGAGACTGAGAAGGCTCTCTGCGCCTGAAGCTCCGAAAGCTAAATGACGTCCGTGAGCACTAGGCTCACTGACTTGGAAGTGCAGCTCTCGGTTCCCTTTGTTTGTTATGTAATCTGTACATTTCCAAAAGCCATTTGATAGGAATAGTCTCTCGTGTTCTAAAATAGATAGCAAGGACCATTGGCTTGTGCTCCATACCATTTTTGCCCAAGTGACTTAGCAGTTAATATCAGATGACATGGGTAAATGGTCATTAAGACTGTCACAAGTAATTGATTTCTTTCTTTTTTAATAGCTCGGAGAAAATTAGACCAGACTGAGAATGGAAACTACGATAAAGACGTTAGCAGCATGGGAAGTCGCTCCAGTTCATCAGGTAAAGATGAGCTTTGGTGGTAGTGGCCGTTTCTAGTTCAAAAGCATTTGTAAGCTTTGTTCTGTTTTAAGGCTTAAAAACAGAAGGTGTGTATAGTCA
Organism: Apodemus speciosus; assembly: GCA_002335545.1. Lineage (NCBI taxonomy): Eukaryota > Metazoa > Chordata > Mammalia > Rodentia > Muridae > Apodemus > Apodemus speciosus. The sequence goes on from BDUI01000075.1 coordinate 447,340, forward strand.
TATTGTGGAGAATGCCTTATTAAATATTTACTTTCTGCTTTTCGCCAAAGTTCCTGGTCTGACTTGGGCTGTGTGAGACTTCCCACCCGTTTTCACCTGCCACTTTCATATTCTGTACAATGCCTCTTCTTTTCATCTCTGGAGTTTAGATTTGTACTTTATCCATCGAGTTCCTGTGTGTGGACTCACTTCCATATGTTAACACCTAAATGATGAGATGGCCGTTCTTATGTTCCACCGGGTGCATAGCAACAGTTCTCCTTTGGTATCTGATCGTTCCAGAGCACTCAGTAGATACTAAAATCCTCAGGTGTTGGAGCCTTTTATGAGATACTGTAGTGTCTGTACAACCTGCACAGTCTTCCTGCAGACTGTAAACCATCTCTAGGTCACTTAGAGTCTCTAACAGTGTGAGTGCCAGGGACGCATGCGTAAACCGTTTGTGTGGGACTTAAGAATCTGCACATGTTTAGCCAAGAGACTTTTTTACAAAAGCATCTGTGGTCTGAAGTTATTGAACCTGTGTCCGAGGACCTCACACATATGGAGAGGACAGTGTGTATCTGTGTGTGTTCTTTCTCTCTGCTGTCTGTCTGCCGCCCTTGCATCCCCTCTTTCACTTTCTGTTATGAGTAGCTGTACTATGCTAATCTCCTAGAATTGTGTTAGGGGCAAAGCAACCGTGGCAGTTTCTGTAGTAACAAAATGTGTTAACAGAAAGTACATGGTTTGAAATTGACCCTGTATCTTAGGCCCCAGCCAAAACCATTTTATTTGGATTGTTCAGTTTGGGTTAGAATATTATATTTTTCAAGTCCATCTTATGGTTCAGAAGGCCTAATCTGTAGGGTGAAGAGGCTTAGACATGGTCTCACAGGTACTGGTAGAAAACTTAACATTTACAAAGACTAGGTGTGGAGGTTGGGGGATAAGACGAACAAACTTGCTTTGTTGTAATTGCATCTAAACGAGGTTGACAATCCTGTGAGGTAAGTCACTGTTTCTAGCAGAAACAGCCTAGGCACTGAGGGTAAAGTACTGTGTGCACAGTCACTATTTAGTAGTGACTACTAAATGGAATAGGATTTGAGCAGGCAGGCATGCTCTCCCCTCCTCCGCCCTCCCTCCCTCTCCACTTCCTTTTGAGTACCCTCCCCCCCTTTCCCCTCTCAGTGGTATCATTTACTTTTTAAATTATGTAAGGCCTGCTATTCCTTTTGTGTTTTTTAAGATTTGTTTCTCTGTTGTCAGTTCATTATCTCATTCCTGTGTAACGTAACACATTGCTGACTGCTGCTGTCTTTCGAACAAGAATGACGGCCACTCATAACTCCTTATGTGTTCTTGCCCATATTGGACAGTATTACTAGAAAGCATGAGATGGGTTGAGGGAGACTGAGGTCACATACTAAGCTTGGTCTTCTGTCGTCAGGGTCACTTAATGCTCGAAGCAGTGCTGAAGACAGATCTCCAGAGAATACCAGCTCCTCAGTGGCTGTGGACAACTTCCCAGAAGTGGACAAGGCCATGCTGATTGAGAGGATAGTGAGGCTGCAGAAAGCCCATGCCCGGAAGAATGAGAAAATAGAATTCATGGAGGACCACATCAAACAGCTGGTTGAAGAAATAAGAAAAAAGACCAAGTATGTATTACGGTGGCAGCCTGGGCTCCAGAGGACGGCCATTCGTGTGGCCTCACGCTGATAGTGAGCCCATCCTCCCCATGGGGTACATCATGTTGTCCAGGCTAGCCCTGCATTCCTGGGCTCCAGGGGTCCTTCCGATCAGCTTCTTGTGTAGCTGGGACGGCAGTGCTGTGCCTGCTTGATAATTATTCTAGCACACAGGTCTCCATCTTTTTGGATCACCTGATGTATTCTAGCTTTGGGGATACAGAGATGGGAGAAAACCAGGTCTCCCCTTAGAGGTAGAATATCCGGAGAGGGAGTGCGAGCAGATGAGAGAGAGTGGAGGGTAGTGGTTTTGGTTTTTAACATTCTAAGATAATTTTGGATTTTTTTTTTAAAAAAAATTGCACTTAGCCTTTAAAAGTGAACGACTCTAAAATATATATGGAGTTTTGAGAGTTTTTCTTTTCCCCTACTGATCAAAGGGGTAATAATCAAGTTCATCTTGGTAGAAGACATTCTAATGTTTTGGGATTAGCTCATCAGTTCCTTAAGCCACTGGGAAGCAGATGATGTTGTCTGGGTTTTCACATTAGTTACTAAAGCTACCAAGAGCAGCCCTTCCTTCCCCGTGATGAGCAGGCCCAGCTCAGCTCCAGGTGCAGCCTGACTGACCCACAGTCCTGCTGTACCTCGTTCCTCTCCCAGATGCCACGCTTACAAAATAAGAGTTGTCTTCCTGTTTTGAGTCTTCTGCTAACCCTCTTAAACAGTTCTTTTGAAATGCTTTTAGACCTGTAGAAAATTCTGCTTGTAGATTTTAAAAGAAAGGACAAAATAGAGTTCAGTAGTAGTTTAATAGAAAATATTAACAGAAATCAAACCAATAAAGTAATGACTAGAATATTTACATACATGTATGGAAAGAAAAAAGCTGTGTTTATACTTCAGCAAAAGAGGGACAGGTTAAGAGACAGTCTGATAAATAAGGAAGAGTCTAAGCTAACTCAGGTCACTGGCCAGGCCGGGGTGTGTTTCATGCTGATGATCTTTATGCTTGAGACTCATTGCTTCCTACAACCCCAGTGTTTTTATTCTGCAAGGACACAGAATATCATTTTGTTTTGCAGAATAATTCAGAGTTATGTTTTACGAGAAGAATCAGGCACACTTTCCTCAGAAGCATCTGACTTTAACAAAGCGCATTTAAGTAGACGCGGTGGCATCATGGCGTCCTTGTACACATCCCACCCCACTGATAGTGGGCTGACACTGGAGCTCTCTTTGGAAATCAACCGAAAATTACAGGCTGTTTTGGAAGATACATTGCTAAAAAATATAACTTTGAAGGTATTTATTTGTGTTTCTTATTCACTTACCACCTAGTAACCAGGGCAGAATGGCGGCGCCTCCATAGTCTCACCTAGCATCAGACTGGTTTTCTTTTATTCTTTTCTTTTTTTTAAATTAGTTTATTTATTATTTCTGTGAGTACACAGTCACTGTCAGACACACCAGAAGAGGGCATCAGATCCCATTACAGATGGTTGTGAGCCACCATGTGGTTGCTGGGGATTGAACTCAGGACCTCTAGAAGAACAGTCGGTGCTCTTAACCACTGAGCCATCTCCGCAGCCCCAGGCTGTTTTTCTAATATAAGGGGCCATGGTACCTAGAGTCAGCTTAGCTACTGGACAGACACTGAGGCAAATTGTCTCATAGTGGATGGCTTTTGCAGAATGATTATACTTAATTACAGCTTTGTAATATTACGACATTAAGTATATTTTGTGGCTCTTTTTTTTCAGCTGTTGTCTGACTGACCCAACTTCTCTGTCTTTGCTATGCTTGGACTTGATAACTAGTAATAGATTTTAAAAATAGTTTTAAACCAAAGTAATCATCACATACTAAAACTTGCTGTAGCTGCATTAAAAAGAATATAATTGGGGCAGGCCATGGTACTGCACACATTTAATTCCCACAGAGGCGGAACTCCTGTTCTGTGAATTGAAGCCAACTTTGTCTGTGTACATAGTGAGTTCCAGGACTACTTAGAGCCTGTTTCAAAAAAGAATTATAACTTTGAAACGGACAGGCCTATTTCGCTAAAACATCTGTGTCTAGATTGTCAGTACCAAGAATAATCACTCAGTTTCACAGTTTCGGCAAAAGTAGTTCAAAAGGTATTTACTTAGTACTTCTGTTTTCTCTTCCCCCCACTTATTAAAGGAAAACCTGCAAACACTTGGAACAGAAATAGAACGCCTTATTAAACACCAGCATGAACTGGAGCAGAGGACGAAGAAAGCCTAACACAAAGCTCTGGCCTCGTAGACAGACGAGCCACAGAGCAGCAGGTGCCACTGTCCAGTGTCCTGAAACAGTCCCTGCTTTGTGTCAACTAATCAAAAATTGGTTTTGCTTCCCTGTGTAGAGGTGCCCTTTTATGACTGGGTGTGTGGTGCGTGTGCCGAGAGCTCACTTGGAGCTCAGCAAAGGTCATTTCTCTGTGGTGCAGCCAGCCACCTTGTCACTGACTCCATATTTAATTTGCTTATTGCCCTAAAGTGCTAAATATTAGTACAAGGGTTAAAAAAAAAAAAAAAAAAAACCGTTACCATAGTCCTTTCCTTAGTGACATCAGCCTTTGAAAAGAGAGGTGTTTATCATCCAACCATTCACTATTTCTGCAACACAAAGAGAAACCTAGGGGAATTATAAAGGTTTTCAGTTCTGATCTGGGCATAGTGATCACCCCTGTAGTCCTAGCTACTTCGAAGGTTAAAGAGGATCTCTTGAGCTCATGAGTTCAAAGCCAATCTGGAAACATCTTAAAACCCCATGGCATTTAGCCACAGTCAGGGAATAGCCTTGGGTGTGGTGTAAGGATGTGCGTGGGTACTTAAGTCAGCTCTGAGCTTACTGACAAGTAGACAGGAGAAGTGGCTGTGGGGATGAGCTCTGGCTGGCACTGTGTCGGGTCTCCTTACCGACACAGGTATAGTTCTCACATTTGAGTTACTAGTTGAAATTTTAAAATCTTTAGTGATGTAAACTATGATTTTAAACAATATGTAAACTTTCCTGTGGATTTGTTATATTTTAAAATGAAGTGGATCCAGTCATTAGAACAGCTATATGAGGACTTGGAGGCTGAGGCGCTTCCAGTCATTAGAACAGCTGTGTGAAGACCTGGAGGCTGAGGTGCTTTCTGACATGCCTTAGCTTCACTGACACTGTGTTAGGGGAAAGTGGAGGGCTCGGCTGAGGCCCACGTGTGCCCATCACCTAAGGAGATGTGCATTTTCTCAAGTGCTGTTTCCAAATGTTATTGAACACAGTTAAGTCTTCAGCCAAAGGGAGTTTGGAGCTGAATTGTGTATCTTGTTGGATGTTTACAGTGTTTAAGATGTATACTTAACTGTTGCCAATTGTAGTATCGACACTTCTGTCACTGGCGTTTTTCTCAGTTGGTAGCTTCTCACGTCTCAGAACCTAACACACCGCATTCTGTTGAAGCTGTCTGTATCCTGGGAGATCTTGGAGCATATGCAGTAGCTTCAGTTTGTGTTTGAGGTTTTTTGGGTTGTTTTTTGTATTTATTGGTTTTTCCTCTTAAGGAACTTGAGCTTTAGGATATAGAACTTTAAAGAATTATATGGGCTCTAGCTGGGCATGGTGACACATGCCATAATCCCAACACTCAGGTGGCGAAGGCAGATTAAAGACTAGCCAAGTGCACAGTGAGCTGGAGATGCGGTGGGAGCCTGCACTGTAGAATTGTGCGGGCTCTAAAGACTAGTCATGACGCCAGTGCCCTTTTACTGTGTTTTAACATTTCCTCAAATCAACAGTGATTATAAATGTAATTTGCTAAATACTAGATGTCAGTACAATGTCTTCTTGTGAATATTATCTGTTATTATCCAAAAAAGTATCTCTTGGCTTCAATGTGAAAATGCATTCAAAGTTGTTTTATTTTTAAGATAGTTGTAAAAAAGTATTAGTCATAATATGTCTTGCTCTTTTATCATTAATAATTTATTAGAATAAAAAATAAGAGGGTAAGTGCAATAAATTCTGAATTATTTCCCCATGTATTCCTAGACGTACTTGTAGCACTGGAAAGGTCTGCACAGCATAGGCAGCTCCGCCCGGCTCCTCGGGTGACGCCGAGTCGTGAGCTACAGCATTTGGGGTTCTTAATTCCAAGACGTGAGACTGCATAGCGGACACCAAATAGTGACCGTGTCCACAGTATGCTGTACCTATATACTTTTAAAACATACACATTTGGTGTAGAACGGACAATATGTTAGTATTTGTGCTGCCATGTACTTGGAGAGCTTAATAATGAAATAATTTAAAAGTATAATTACCAAAAGCCATGCTTTGATCATACCTACTGTTCTTCCATACCTATGAAACTTCAAAAGCTGAAAAAGTTTTATTTTCTTTTTCATTAGGCCTCTCCTGTGTCCTTTCCTATGTGGTCACGACTGAACAAAATAATGTGTAAGAAATGTGTGTGTGTCCAAGAGAACCTCCACTGACTTAGAGCTAGCTCCTGGGGTAGATTTATTTCTGGGGTTCTTCTGCTCCATAGAATATGTGGAGGAGAGACCCTGAGAACACAGTGTGAATTTATCCGATCATTGTGAGTGACAAATGTAAATGACTATTTTGGTTATTTAATRATATTTTGGTATCCTTGGGCAAGAAATTGGTGTGCGTGCATGTGTGGGTGCCTACACTTCCCTGGTTTACATCTGAAAGTGAGTGCTTGTGACTTCTTTTTTCCCCCCATACTACTTGTGATTTTTGAGTCTGCTAAAAGTTTCAAGGATTGAATATGGTGCATTTGGACACAATGAACAGTTGGTGGTGGTTTGGTTTGGTTTCTCCATAAACATTTAAAGCGACGACTCAGTCAGGCAACAAAGGTCATTTATTCATTTAAGAAATACATTTGCCTAATAAACACTTCGCCCGGTACCCTACAGGTGTCATGGTTATCACTCTCCAGTCCCTTGGGACTTGTGGTCTCATGACAACAGCAGGACAGGTCTTCAGGCCTCACTCTTGGACTAGCCTTTGCTACTGTGCTATGAGGAGTGTGGATCGCCGGCACAGGTAGATGAGCCAAGCACTTCAGCCTGCCTGGGAGCCTGGCCTGGGGAGAGCGCAGTTCCCATGGTGCTCTGCATGCTGCCTAACTTGAAAGGTGAGATCCAGAGGCTGTAAGAAGACAGTGGACTTTAGCACTCCAGAACCGCCTGACGGTGCCTGTTCCACACCCCTGAAATGAGTCTGGTCCTGTCGGGCAGCCTTCGGAATCCTCTTGTACAGGCTCGTGGTTATTTTCTAAATATTTTTACAAGAAAATTTAGTCTAAAATTTGGAAGAAAAAACCCAGAGACTATGGATGCTGTAAATGTTATACGTGCTGCCCCCTGAGGATATTTTTTATAAATAATGACATTCATGCATTGGAACTTTTGATTCTACTAATCTCTTTTTCAAGAAATTTTTTCAGTTCATTTTCATACTAATATTGTTAATTCTTAACACCAATTGATAGCACTGGTAACTGAAAATTGTCAAAGGTAAATGAAGAGATAATTGAAAAAAGCAAACTAAATGAGAACTCAGTTGCATATCGAAATGTATATTACCTCTGTAACGGGCTCTTGAGATGCATATGGCTATCCTCATGACTGCTTTTATCTTCCCTTCCCAAGTGCGCTGGTGTCTGCGTTGTATAGGTAACCCTGGATTACACTGTGCATTCTGTAAATACTCTGTGTAAAGCAATGCTCTTCAGGGGAGTCTGTGTACATTCTGTACTTATTAAATAAGCAGTGCCTGTTTACCAAGTTGTATGTTGATGGCATCTGTAGTGACTTACACGTTTCACATGGTCCACATCTCCACTTTTATCAAGGCTCTTCCACAGTTTGGTTGTAGCTGTTAAACTTGACTGATTATTCCTGCTTCCCACATGTATCTTTATCTTGTCAAACATGACTGCCAGATGTGATTTTAAACTTGACTACAGATAGCAAAGCTGGGTAGAAAGTGTCTTCCTGGGCTGGTGACCTTGTGGTGCATCCTGACGTTTCACAGGACTGTGGACCGTAGGTACCCGCAGCTTCCCAGCTCCCAGCAAAGAATCACTTGTGTGCTAGGATGCTGTTAACTTCCTTGGGTCAGTGTGAACAGTGGGTCACATCGCTGAGGTTACTTCACATCTCTGAATTTCCAGTTCCTTCCATTATGCCCATCACGGAAGCCATTCGTTCTTGGGGAAGTTCCCCTGAAATCCACACATGTAGAGTGCAGGTAGTGACAGTGAAGGGAGCTTCCATGGGTCCTCATGTCTGCCTGCTGGGAACCAGTGGGTACACACTCGGATATGCTGCTCCTGCGGGCTAGGTTCAATAAACCATGAGCTACACTCACCGCTAGAGCGACTGCGTAGTTTCCCAAGGTCAGGGAGTGGGGTTTGTGTTCAGTACCCTCCCCGCCATGTGTGTTCAGCACCCTCTCCCCATGTCTTTGGCCTCAGGTACTGTTAGACTTGCTGATCAATGGTTTTTGTCAGCATAGCTCTGCAGCTCTGATATATGGCTGTGGCTGTGTTGGCTGGTCACCTGCATAGGATAAACTCAGTGGCCAGGCCCCATGTTGCCCTGTAAGTCCTTCCTGTCACCCAGATGCCCATGCCAAAGCAAGCATTAGCTTGCTCCTCCGTTTGGAGTTTGGTGTGAGGTGACCAGAGTGAAGGGTGGTATTGTGAGCTCTGCCAAGAGTTGCTAACTCAGCATCACTCACTGTTGAGAAGCCACACAAGTCATCCTTGACAGAGTGAGCACTTAAGAACTAATCGCAGCTATTTAATCGATTTTTTTTAAAGGCATGAACTTTCCTGAAAACATTACCTTTTAAAAATACATGGCGCAATGTCTAATAGGTGCCACGGCACCCGCTTCAAACATACAAAACAGTCGGACGTTCCCAGTGCCTTCTGAGACTGATCCAGTTTCACAGCTGTATAATGCAAGAGCCATCCTCCAATCCGTGTCCATCCTAAGAGCCTGCGTAGCTGCAGAGTGCACGCACTGCTCGTGCTTCTAAACAGCCTTTCACGGTCAGGACACAACTTCCACTTTACAGCATTGATACAGCCAGGAAAAGTACTGTGACTCTTCTCTCCGCCCCTCCATGGAGGCACGTCCAAAGTAGAAGCTGCAGCAGTCTTCATGTGTCCACTGTCTGTGTTCTCCATTGTCTTCCCCCTAGTTAGGCCTTTACTTACCAGATGAGTCCAATGAGAAAGGTGAAAGGGAAAAGAACTTTTAAAGTTAAGAAAAGTCTTTGTCACACTCCTGTAACCATTTCCTCTGTGTTACGGCTTAAAGACAAACACTACCAAGGCCCTGGTGTTGGAGGCTTGTTGGATCCGGCCACAGGATCCTGAGGGCTTTGACCTAATCAGTGGATTGATCCATTGATGGGGTTGTAATTTAATAGCATTGTGGTGTTGAGAGATGAGGAACTAAGACCTGGCTGGAAGCGGCACTCACTGGTGGTGCAGCTGAGCCCTTCCTCGGGTGTGTCTTCCATGCACCTCTCCCTGCTTCAGGGCTCTGCTGCCTCATCGTGTCTTCCATGTCTCGCCACCCCAGCCCCCCAGCCATGGAGACAGCTCATTATGGACCTTGGAAACAGCTAAAATAACTTTAAACTTTTCTGTGTGCTTTGCACAATAAAACACTAACCAGCATGGACGGAGTTGGAGCTTCGGTGGGAGTGCTTCCATTCAGATGCTGGGGCTGTGTGCAGCTTGAATTAAGTCTGGCGGCCTTGAGCGGATAGGACTTTGAGTAGTGATAAGCATCACGGCAGCTGAGCTGTTCGGTGTATTTGTTCTTAAGGCTGGATTGTAGTTCTGTTCTAAGGGCATAGCGGTGGGTGTGTCTGCTAGTGCATGGGTGTGTGGGGGAGCAAAGAGAATGTTTAAGGGTCGCTCTGGCTCTTGTCTATAATGCAATTTAAAGGTGATGTTAGCTGTACCGGGGTTTGACCTGTGGCACTCACACAGGCAAGCTGCCACGCCGTGAAGCTCTTCCTGGCCCTCTTTATTCGAACAGGAGCCTCACCAGGTTGCCTGGGCTGTCTTTGAATCACTGCACAGACCCAGGAGACCTGAACTCCTGTCTCGGTCTCTGCTCCACCAGGGCCTGACCTAAGCTTGCCCTTAGGAAAAGTTCTTTAAAGCCACCTTAGGAAATGGGGGTACACTGCATCTGATTTTCCCCCCAGGTTAGCCCCCATTTTTCAGAGATTCATTAACAAAAACTAAGGCTTAGAATATTGATAAGGTTTCTGAGTATGCAAAGTAGGAAGAATCCTGGTTCAGGGGCACAGGGGTAAAGGCAAGTTAAAAAGACTCTAAGTTCCTCCTGTCACTGTCTACAGGAAGCAGGATCCCTAAGTCGCAGGTCACCCCAGGTAAGTCTGGGTGTTTCTTCTCAGTATGAGAAAGGTAGCTTTGTAGGTGGACACAGATCTTCCTCAGACTGTTGATACAGAAAGCAAAATAGCACTTAGGGCTAGTCTGGTTGAAGATTAAATACAGCTGGCTGTACAGCTTTTGTAAGAACTGTTTTTTGTTTTTTGTTTTTCTTTTGTGGTGATAAGGAACACAATTAAATTTAAAAGACAAACATACCAAGAGGTTACAGGGACATCCTAATCAACTGCTCCGAATGAGGCTCAGCCCACCCTGGGAGATGAGAAGGGACATTGAGCCTCCCCAGGGATTCATGGATCTGCTGTCTCTCCAAGTTACAAGTTCCACACCCCAGTAAGGGAAAGACATTTAGATCATTTTCCCTCCCCCTTCCCCACACTGCAGCCAGGGGAAAAGGAGGAGGAAATCACTGATGTGCTTGCCTGTTGGACTCAGTAGAGGTTTGGAGGAGGGAGGGATTGAAGGAGAGGGGCACGGTGTGATTTCCTGGCAGTCTGGGCAGTGGGCTGGTGCCCCTTCAGCTCTGCCGTGGGGTGCGCCTGTGCCCTGCTCTATCCCAACTGTAACACTCACTGCGTCCCTGCCCCATCTCCAGCCACGGCACCAGAGAACTCAGAGAAATGCCTCGGACTTGGAAGAGCCTAGCTTTCTTGCTGCTACTGTGGCCCCTTACACAAGTCTATAATCTCTCTGGGTTTCGGTTTTCTCTCTGCAGATAAAGGATGATAAAGGTTGCCTAGCAGAGAGAGCAGTTCTGTGGCCTGAACAGGAGACTGAAGGAGCTGAGAACTGTGGTGTGGGTGTCTGACTTAAGCTAAATCTGAAAACCAAAGATGTGTAGGAAAAGTGCTTAAAGGCGATACACGTGCTCTCTCAAACTTGTTGCTTTGAAGACATAGCCTCTCTGGAGAAACAGCACTGTGTCTGTCAGTACCTCCATGCAGGTCTGCAGTGAAACGTGGTGAAGCACACCGAGCCGACAGGCTCCCCCGGGGGATGGTGGGCTTGTATCATCTCCCTCTGGCTTAGGCCTTCCTTCTGAGGCTCATGTAGCATGCTTGGCGCCGCGAACACAAGAAGATGAAGGGAAGCAGGAACGGTGTGTGCACACTCCCCTGTCTCCTCGCAGATCCCGTCCAACATCCATCCGGATTCCCCTGGACGAGACGGGGTTGGAAGGGAGTGTGTATGAGAGTGAGAAGGCTGTGGCCAGAAAGGAGCAGCCTCCCCTCAGACCTGCTGTCCAGCTCTACGTTCAGAACCTTGTTTGACCCCGACAGCGCATGGGTGGGTGGGGCCACAGCCAGGTAGCACTGGAAGAACAAAAGTGCCCAGTGTGTGGTACTCCCCTTCCCAGATCCCATCTCGTGCTCCAGGCGTGTCCGCAGGGGAAGCATCCAGAAGCCTGGCTTTTCTATTGGCTCTTGAGAAGTTTGTACACTGTTTTAATCATTCAGCCCCGACCCCAATTCCTCTTAGAACTACCCTTTTCCTTACCCACCCAACTCTGTATCCAGTCACCCATCACCCATCAAGACCAATTTGTGCTGCCTAAATATTCTTGGATATGTGGCCTTCTGGGGCGTGATTGGCACCTATCAGTCTCTAAGGGTGCCCTCACTAGGGGTGGGACTTAATGTCCACCTGCCCTCTTTATCCTGGGATTTGATCTGGCATGAGCTCGCACAGGGCAAGCAGTTGCAGAGGTGGTAGCACAGAGTGTGTAGGGAAAGAGGAATGATGTTTGACTGGACATACCTCTGCATCATGTCTTGGCCAAAAGTGATGGAGCCTTTTCCCCATTACCAATTTTCAACATGTTCAACAAAAATATGATGAGATGCATATGAATGGAAGGGAGTTAACTACATGATCAGCCTTGATTATCACATAACACCCACCAGGAAATCTGCCTCAATGCGATCTTACATGAAAGTCTCAACCACTCTAAAGTATGGATGATCTATTGGTTATTAATATTTCAGGCAAAGGGCAACTTTAAAATAGTTTAAGAAGTTATTTTGAAATAGTTTCCTCCAAACAGAAGACTGTTCTAAATTTAGTTGACAAGCTAATTATCATTCTCTGTCAAATGGAGCACGCTGAGTTGCTTTCAGTTGCTAACAGCAGCACCGAGAAATTTAAGCTGGAAATGCCTGGTGCTATCCTGAGTTTGAGTGACTTGGAGCTGACAGTGGGCACGAGGGAAGACTATAAATCAGCTAACATGAGGAGACGGCAAAGGGACCTGAGCCTGCCTGGACAGCCTGGGGTGGGAGGCGTCAGAGGACACAGCTGGCATATCCAGACTTCTCATGAGCACTGCCCGATTGCTCGGATCTAAGGGTTTTCTCAAAGACCATGAGAGAAACTGAAAGGCCGCTTATCCCAGAGGTCAAGTGAGGTGAATGGAGATCTGTCTGAGGAACTACAGTCTCAGAAAAGGCAGAGAAACAGAGCAAGAGTGCTTCTGGGCATCTGGGGAACTCGTCAATGACTGCACTGCCACACAGTGAGAGCCTTGGGTGAGATCAGAGTTTCAGTGGTCTTGACCACACGGCCTTCAGGAAGTATCTGTAGCTCTTCCCGATGGAAACATCCTCTCCAGGAGGGAGGCTCAGCAGACTGGGAAGAAAAGCAACAAACCCTGACAAGTCACAGGAAGCTCCTGAAACTTGAAGGATTGCAAGGTCCCTTCCTAAGGTTGCACACAATAACGGTTGCTGGGAGAGAAGACGCCCCCGTGGGCTAGCTCGGCTGTGTGCAGCGTGTGTCGAGGGCCCCCTGCCCTCTGCTCTACAGAAGAGGGCTTCGTGGCGAAGCACTGCGAACTCGCCCATGCTTCTTACGTCACTACAGTAAACCCACTGGCTCTGTAAGCTAAGCCTGGGTGAGTCATCTCTGCGGTCTAGCCTCAGTACCCTATCTGGAATGGTCAGATGTTCTCACCATTCTACTAACCGGCACACACATGTGGCAACACATGCTGCTAATGATCTAGGAGCACTTTCACTGTCATACATGATGGGACATATATAAGGGCAGACGCTATGCTTTCTCCCAGCTGCATTAATCTGCCACCATAACCATGAGCATGCCCCGTGCCTGTGACGGACGGTTGCTACTTTACATGATTTGTATTAACTCATTCAAGGCTTACAAACAAACATAAATTCATTATTTAGAGATGGACAAGCCAAGTAAAGTTCTGCAGAGTTCTTGAGGTCACTGTTAACTAGGTGACTAGCCACAGGGAGTTTGAACCCAGGCCGGCTGACTTTTAAGACTTGGGTTCACAAACAATGACATCCACGGCTAGATGTCAGGCTGCTCAGTCCTAACACCACACCAGGCATAAAGAGAACATGTCCTCCACTTACGATGGTTGGGATAAAGCCAGTGTTCTCTTAAGCACCATTTGTTGTAACAGTCACAAGACCAAATTACACAGTGGCCAAGGAAAAATTAATACGAGTGTAGGAACAGTGGTCATGTTTGCCTGGGTAGTTGGGATTAGCCTGTACAACACAAGATACAATTTACTCTACAGGTCATTGCAGAAGACTATGCAGCGCCCCCACTATCGTAAAATACAAAAATGACACATGCTTCTTGCCAGTGTGGTAGGAATGCTTCCTGCCTCTCTCCAGTTTTTCAGCAAGCAGGTTATGGGGGTGGACACTGGCTCCTGCCATGACAAAAATCTGTCCTGGCGGTGGGCTGCCCTTCGATTTGAGCTGAAAGAAAGAGCTCAGATGTGCGCATTAAAAACAAAACAACAACAACAACAAAAAACACTGGGTTTTTTATATATAGTTTTTAACCCTATGGATATATTTTTGTATTTTTAGAAATTCTGTTTCCTGTAATGAAAAGTTCCCGTAGAAATTTAGCTAGAATTCCAAAGATATATATTTTTATAGTTCAAGCCAATGTGAATACTGGGCTTCCTTGTTCATCGAATGGGAAAGAGTTAGTTTCTCATGTTTAAATTCCATTACCTATTATAAAATAAATATGCTATCTGCAAGAGGTTGGGCCCGCCAACACTGTGTCATGGAAGGAGGAGGGCTCATGGTGCCACAGCCGCCCTGGGAGTTTACCCAGTTAGAGTTTGACAAGGGAGGAGACTTTGTTTTGGTTATGCAGCCTCCTATAAGGTACCCTGCACYTGTAAGAGACCCCAGTGGCACACAAAGACACAAACCTAGAYGGGGAAAGTCTGGTGGGAAGTAGAGTAGTAGAACCTTTGTGACCACAATTGAGATGCAGCATGCGCAGGTGTGGATATCATAAAAGAGCCCGAGACTAGATAGAATTCATACATGCAATAAGCAAAAGATGATATTGTCCATGTAGGCCCAGGATTTCAAGGCCAAGTGCAGTCTGTGACTTTCTGACATTTCTTCTAATCCAAGTAGTTGGTCTGAGTCAAATGTCTGTGAAAGTTGCATAAAAGGTACAAAGAAATATTTAAGTAGAAAAATAATTTATGGGTGTAACCGATTACTGCCTAATTGTCCCCTGAAGAGGGGTAGAAGCTGCAGAAAGCCTGTAGGCAACCTCAAGAGATGTGAGCATATAACTCCGTCCCTCTCAGTGGTGTTGATTTCAGCCATTCTCRCAGCCCCCATCTCTGGGAAGACACACTTTCCTTAAGTGAAAAGAATGTGGAGTGACCTGACCCAAGAGACAGGCTGGGGGCAAGAGCAGGTAGCAGGGTTGTCTTTGAAACCTCAAGTGGCTTTAAGAAACAGAAGCCATGGAACTAAAGGGTTTCATTCATCCCAGACAATAGACGGCTCTAGGGCTCTACACACACTTGAAATGGTAAATAGGACT
>BDUI01000075.1:477630-487984 GCA_002335545.1 Apodemus speciosus
GAACACTGCCGTTCACACGGTGGACTGAAAGGCTACTTGTGTCACGGTGCCGTGTGTTTCTATATCTAGGTAACCTGCTTTATTGAGGTAGATGATCAGGAAGTGAACTCTCTGAGCAAAGGGGTTGGTGAAGTTCTCATAAGCAGGCCTGAGGAAAGGATACTGGTACTGTCCAGGCCTACAGGCGAGACACGCGCTCCTCTGTGGCCCAGCCCGTACTGGTCTGAAGGGAGGATGCTCTTCAGATACTGCCCTTGTTCCCAGGCTGTCTTAAGGACATTCTCCACACGGAGGAGGCTGTGGCAGTATCTGTCTGCCTGTTCCTGCTGTGTACCACCTGGGCATGTGGCCTCACACACCTGTCCCCTGTCTGCTTGCTCTGYAGTGCAGTGTCTRACTCTTCGGAGTGGGCACAGAAGGTGTGTCGATAACATACGAATACTGCTTATCTGATAGGCAAATGTATCTTGATTAGAATATGAGATGAAAATTTATTCCTCGGTAGCGGGTACCAGGATTTCATGATACTTCCYATGCAACATCTCACTGTCTGTTAYAGTTCTGGGGTCACCTACCTTGAAACTTTAGACACGAAGCTGCCTAAGGACAGCAAAACCATCAGCACCAGCTAACAGAACCAGTCCCAGTGGGAAGGAGGTGACCCCTGATCAAGAGTCCTGGAGTTAACAAATCCCAGTACCACAGACAGCTGGGAGGGATTACGGAGGAGACCGTGGAATATTACAGATGCTGGCCAGCCCACACCATCCCTTCTGCTTTTCAGACCCAAAGAAATCCTGTAGCTTTGAAGTTTTGAGCAGAAAATGRGAAGGACTTGGGAGCTTAGATATCCCTGAGATGTCTTCAGAAGAAAGCAGGGGGGAAAAAGGATCCATGGAGTAGATGATAAAATGGGGCACAGGACCTTTATTTTTAGTTGTTTATTCTATGCAGTATTTATACATCTTTTATCAGGTACACATTTTATTTTACTATATTTTTAAGCTATCCAGGAACACAAAACAAACAACTGAGAGCTGCTGGCTCAGAAGCAAAGCAGTCCCAGGCTCAGAGTTCACATCTCTAGGATGCTCTGAGTCATCAAAACTTGCTGGGAACCAAGTGGTATCCAGGACGTGGGAGCCACAAGGATGAGGACAGAGAAAGGTCCAGGCCTGGGACCTTGGGATGCAGGAGCAAGCTTTGCRTTGTAATTTTCATTTGAATGCACAGAACTTGTCTTTTCGTGAGACTGTGGTTGAGAGATTACCCTAGTCATTAACCTCAGTAAATTATATGCCCACACCCTTGGTGACTTCTTCCCATGGTGGTTCTGGGTCCATCATGTGACTTGCTTAGGCCAATAGGACACCATCAAATATGATCCAAGGAACTTGAAAAGTGCTTGTGTACTGAGGCTGGCCTTTTCAAAATGTTGCCTCCCTGTGAGGAATCACCTGACCCAGTTGACAGCTGACACCAACCTGCTGATGTGTGAGGACTTATTAGCCCCCAAAGAAATGTCAGGTCAATGAGTTCTGGAACATAAACAGCAGTGCAGCAATAGACAACTGCTCAACCACATCCAATCCCTCTTGTTACCCTTGCATCCAGCATTCTGCCTTGCATGTAATAGGTGATCAATAAATGAGACTTTCTATAGCTTCTGTGTAAGGAGCCACAGAAAAGAGAATGAAGAGTAGTCTGGAATGGCTAGATTTGGACCGCACACTGTGGTTCAAGCTAGGCATTTAATTTCCCGGGACTCTAATTTATTTCTGGACTGGAGATGTCATAGACGTAGTTAGTCTAGGTGAGAACAGATGCTGGAGATGGATGCACTCTCCTCTAACTGCAACATGAGGTTAGAAAGATGTCTCGACATTCAGAGGGAAGAGATTTAAACCGGTCTCCATCTGCAATCCACTCCCTTCTGTCTGGTGAGATGACTTGAAGGCTTCAGGGAGAAGTCTGAGCATCGGCTGGAACAAACGGCAGACATTTCAGCAGCCCCAGACTCCTGGGTAAAGTTCCCTTCCTGGGAACCATTCCTCCCAATCGACACAAACCACCAGGCAGTGCTAGCACGAGGCATTGGCCGAGCATCCCAGAGATGACTTGTGAACCATCTCGCAGAATGGAAAGAGGAAAAAGAGCACTTTGTGCAACAAACCACATCAGAATTTCTTGAGAATTCTAAGATATTTGTCTTTGACTCAAAGAGTAGTTTGTCTGTTGGCCATGGGTTTACAGGTTATGGCCAACTATGTAAATAGTTTGTGAATGATTTTATGGTTGATAAATATAATTAAAAATGGAACAAATAGACTGTGTGTTAACTAGAGGCCTTTTCTCAGAATGATTTACTTAATGAGTCATATTGTTCTTATCTCTCCTCCATGGAGAGAGCATCCTGGCTGCTGTTCTGTTGCCAGGATCCTCCAAAAAACATTGCCCTCTTTGCACCAGAGAAGCACCATGTGTGCAGAACTGCCTTGACCTCGGAGGAAGGTCGGCCCTTTTCCTTCCTCCTGCAGCCTCTCCCACAGAGAAGGAAGCAGCACTGTCTAGGGCAATTTATTTTGCAGGTACTGCTTCTAAAAACTCCTTTATCAGCCATTGCTCCATCAAGGTCAAAGCCCCGGGGACAGGTTTCTGCTGAGTGGCATCCCAGATGCTGTGCCTTCCCTTTGGGGCTTCCCAAGGCTGCCATCTGGGTATATGCCCTTGGATAGCTTGAGGCTTTTGAATCACGTGGGGACTTTGTCATGAACGGATGTCAAAGGCATGACCTTACAGGATCTCCATGTAAAACTCTCTCACTGACTCATCCCTGCTCCACATAATCCCTAACCCGCACCAGCAATCGGTCAATCACAAATCAATCACGACTGCCTGTTGGGAATGGTTCAGTGAGAAAGCAAAAAGGCATCACATGGAGTCTCTAGACAAGCACATGAACTATTTACATATTAAACAAAATAAAGTTGAATCAACAAAGATAGGAGGAAAGGACTCGAAGCAAATGCTGACAGAAGCAAATCAGCTGAAATATGTTTCAGGATGGAGTGGGGCACCCAGGATGGTGTAGCTTTAGGCCCAGATATATTTCAGACATAGAAAACCAGGAGATGTGATTGGCAGAGGGAGAGGTGCCCTTGTTGGACACAGTACCATGAACGTAGATGCTCAGTTGGTAGAGACACAAGCCCCAAACAGACTTTGAGCCCTTGTTAATATGTATCTGTAGTAACTAGGAGACAGTGTCTGCTGGGGACCTGAGCAGTGAATCATGGTTGTGAAACCAGACCTTCCTCACCAGGGAAGACAGACATGCACATATAGCAGGGGAAAGACAAGACAACCACCTTGTATCTTGTCCACCTTGGTACAGTGATGGGTAATGTCCCCAATGTCTCCTACATGCATTTAAACTCACCGGGGGCTGGCCTGGGGAGATGGCTCTGCAGGTTAAGGTGGGACCATCAAAAGTAAAGGAAATCCGCACGGGGGAAGGGAGAACCAATGCTTACAAGTCAAGCCTGCTGACCTCCACACTCACACCATGGTATGTGTTCCCTCCCTCCATATACACTCAATAGATTAATTTAAACAGACAGTCCTGGTCTGGGGAGATAGTTGAGTCAATAAGTTAGTGTCCAAGCATGGAGACCCAGTTCAGAGCCCCAGCACCCATATTAGAAACTAGACACAGCGGCGCATACCTGAAGACTCAGAGCTCGGGAGGTAAGGACCAGAGGATCCTCAGAGACCTTCTGGCCAGCCAGTCTAGGTGAAGCAGTAAGGTCCAGGTTCAGTGAGAGACCCTGTGTGCAAAAAATAAGAGAGTGTTTGAAGAAGACGCCCCCACCCATCAACAAAATACAACAAAACCCACTGCCTTTCCCCACAATGTCTTCCATCTTTATCTTCCCTGGGCTGGGCCATCTGCTTCTTTCTAAACTTCAGTAGTGGAGAACCAGGTAAAGGAAGCACACGGAGCAAGGGCTATCTCTACAAAGGACCAAGGTGGAGTTTGGAGACCAGTGGTCTGCAGGGATGGGGGCAAACTGGGCGTTGAGAGTTTATTGGAACCAAGACAGACGAGTCAGAAGTAAGCTCCCCGCCAGATCTGAAATGAAAGCTACTGGTTGTATTACTTGTTGACTAATAAGCCATCTTTTCAGGACCCTTTGTAAGTAAAGGGACAGAATGATGTAGCTGAGAGTCCTCCTACTTTACAAGGCTGACTCTCTAAGATATGTTATTGGTTACCTTTGCAGACTTCTGAGCAAAAAAGAGCTATGTGAGGTGTGTGTGTGTGTGTGTGTGTGTGTGTGGTGTGCATGTATGTGTGCATGTGTGGTATATGTGGTGTGTGTATGCGTGTTCCTGTTCATGCACGTGTGTGTATATGTGTATGTGTGTGGTGTGTGGTGTGTGTGTGTGTGGTGTGTGGGTGCATGTGCATGCATGAGTATGTGTGCATGTATGTGTGTTACATGTTACTGTGGAAGTTAGAACAGGATGCTTTGTGCCTTCCTCTGATCTTTTCATCTTTTTCTTGACATGGGATCTCTCACTGAGTTGGGAGCTGGAAGTTCTCATTCTTTTTGGCTAGGCTGGCAGGAGAGCAAGCTATCTGGATCTGCATGTCTCTCTCTGCTCAGCCATTGCCAGGTTTATAGGCATGCATAGACATACTCAGTTTTTGACGTGCGATCTGGACATACAGACTCAGATCTTCAATTCATGCCTGCAGAGCAATCCCTCTCATCCAGTGCATTGTCTCTCTTGCCCGACGAATATTTTAGAAAGAGGACTTCTATGTGAAGTCAGACAGAACTCAGAAGAGGGTAGAAAAATGAGCTGAGGGCGGTTCTGATCACTATATCTCAACTTCATTATTGATTTCTCAGAGGCTTATGTCAAAACGTCAGGAAGGAAGGAAGGCACAGAGCTCTCGACCTTGGTGTGACAGCTTCATCTTGAGTCAAATTAATTTCCTCTCTTATTGAGTAATCAAAAACCACAACACTGAAACCAGTGCTAAAAATACCACAGCAGCGACCAAAACATACCGAGTGTTTCTGTCCATCCGTGTTCTTCCATGAGAGCTGTTACGTTCTGTATCACTGAGAGAATTCCTGAAGCTAAGTCCTCCACAATGTTCAGCACTGCTCACAAGTCTTAGGACACTCGGGGACTTTTGTATCTCTCTCTCTCTCTCTCTCTCTCTCTCTCTCTCTCTCTCTCTCTCCGTGTGTGTGTGTGTGTGTGTGTGTGTGTGTGTGTGTGTGTGTGTATAGTTGCTCCTTGCAATGAAGTTTCATCCCGAGTCATGGCAGAATTCTCTGTGGCAGTTCCCTCTGTGTCTTAAAATGCTCTGTATGGAGATGGATCCTAGGGCTACTTGTGGATGAGTGACTCCTCTCCAGGTCGCTGGTTTGCAGCTGGCCACAGAATGGCAAGGGCAATCTCACCTGGCCACCTTATGGTGACCAGGGATGCCAGAACTGTGGCTGAGGTGGGGGTGGAGACGAGCTTTCCTGTACCTCAGTGAGCTTGAAATGCTAATCAGGGAAGCACTGGGTTGTGGGTGACTAGCCTGATCATGATGCTTTGTGACAGGGCCCACCCAGTGACTATCACAGGAGGTGTGAGAACCCAGCCAGCGAGTCTCGAGTCTCAGCTGATGGAGGGGCAGGCAGGGTAGTCCGGACGAGTCGATTTGACCCTAGTTGAAGGGAGAGGTAAGCAGGGCCGCACCCCTGATGATGCATCCTGTGTGGGTCTTGGTCACTCCAGAGCTCTGCCTCTGCCTTTAGTGGGTCTCCCCTTTCTGCCTTGATTTCTTCACTGACCCAGTGAGTGAGCAGAAAGCAGGTCTGGAGGAAGAGGATGCAGGTGGCAATAGCACATGTGGGTGGGGCTTGTTAGTTCTTGGCCACACAGCCCCAGGACTTGGTGGCTGAACTGAGTGTGAACTGTGGGCTCAGTCACTGTAGGCACGACACACCCACTTCTTCCTCGCAGCTAACATGTGGTCTGTGACCAAGGCTGCTCTAGAGGGTGTTCTGTTGTTGTTGTAGTCAACAGGAAGACAGCCGCAGGGGTTGGAGGAAAGCATTTAAAATGTTGCACAAGAATTCGGCACCGCTGCTCCGTGCACATATCATTTCATGTGCTTTGCTGGCGCATCGGTCGGTCGGTCGGTCGGTTGGCAGTAGACTAGGGATTTTGACAAATGTCATTTATGGCTGAAAGACCGGGAATCACTCGACAGAGCATTCCTGTGTCGGGGTGTTGGTGTGTGGTGTGTGACCCTGCAAGGAGCTGCAGTCCAGGCTTATAAACCAGCAGCTGACTGATGACTCTGGTTACAGGAGACCCTCCAGGGTGTCTCTGTGAAAAGATGGACTCCAGAAGCACAGGAGTCATAGCCGGAGCCTCTTCTGTGTCTACCAAAGCCTCTGGCAGAGAGGCTGAGAGGAGCAGCCACACAGCTGTCCTTGAGTGAAGCTATTCTTTGCACAACTGATAATTATGAGAATGATTCTGGGCAGTATTTGGCTTTTGTAAGCAAGAGGTCACTTGTTTTTTCTGCCTCCTTGTGTGCATCCCCACACAGAGTGTGCATTTGCGCTTCTGTGTGTGCATGCATGTGTATTGTGTGTATGCATGTACATGTATGCATGTGCATGTGTGGTATGTGTGTGGTGTGTGTGTGCATGTGTGTGTGCATGTGCATATTCGTGTGGTGTGTGTGGTGTGTGTGTGCATGTGTATGTGGTGTGTGTGGTATGTGGTGTATGTGTGTGCATGTGTGTGTGTGCAGTGTGTGTGTGCATGTGTGTGGTCTTCCTCAGTCACTGTCTACCTTATTAGAGAGACAGGGTCTCTAACTGAACCTGGAGCTTGCTCATTCAGCTAGATTGGTGAGACAGTGACACCCCACACCCCCCAGATCTGTCTGTCTCCACTTCCTCAGAGCTTGAATTATAGGCATGCTCCACCAGCTTCTAGCTTTTAAATGGATTCTGGGAATTTGAACTCAAATTCTCATACTTGTACGCTAAGCGCTTTACAGAGAGAGCCATCTCCCAGCCTCTCCTTGCTCTTTCTACATCCATTCTGAAGGTACCATTCTGGGCACCATAAACCAGAGATGGCTCTTTCTGTGTTAAGCTAAATCTAAATCTTAAAAAGGGCTACAGGCAGTCTTTAAAGGAAGTCACAGTCTTCCTAGAGGGAACACATCTGTCTGTTGATTGCTTCTTAAAATTTATTTCTGGCGGTTAGAGGTTTGGTTTCTTAAATCGGGATAGGCCTTTGGTGCACCCAAAGTGGCTCATGAATGAGTTTCTTGTGTTGCTGGATAGCAGGATGGTACTCAAAGGTACTTAGGAGGTAAAGCCCACGAGAGCCCCAAGGGCCACAGCGACTGACTTGTTCTCTCTGTCTCTTGTTTGACAGCAGATGCCGAGGCCTGCTGGACCGGCCTCTTGAGGCATAGCTAGCTTGGGCTCATCAGGATTCCAAGGTCTCTGCCTCAGGGAGCTGGCATTCCTCACAGATGTGGAGGACAAATACCCCAAGCTGCGACAGCCTGGGTCTCTCACCCAGACCGGTGCTGAGGCTTAGGGAACTGGCTCCTAGAGTCGTTTTCATTCCTCCTCTTGTTTTCCGAGATTATAATATAAGAACATCATTTTCTCCTTCCCTATCCTCCACCCAGGCCTGTATACCCTTCCCTGCTCTCTTTCAAATTCATGGCCTCTTTATCTTATTATCGTTCCCATTCACCGTTACATGCCTATATGTATGTACACATATGTACTTAAATACAACCTGTATAATGTTACATGCGTGTGTGTTCTCAGGGCTGAGTCAAAACCTAGGCCCATTTTCTTTATTTCACACAAATGGTTTATCACATGGAGCCTCTGTGACCTTCACGCTGGCCTCTGCTTTCAATTTTCCTGATAACACTCTAGCATCTTGATTGAGTAGTGTAGAAGTGTTGGGACAGGTAATTCCATTGCAAGGGGGAAGGGGGACTGTCCCTCACTCTAGGAGGTGGATAGAACCTTTCATGGCCTCTGGCTCCTAGAAGCTAGTAGGAGGGCATACCCAACTGAGACACCAAGATGCGTCTAGACATGGCGCATGTCCCCTGGAGACTGGCGGACTGGCTGTATACAGCTGAGACAGAGTTAAAAACTTACCAGTTCCATAAAAATATGCTCAATATTATGCAAGATAAAATGTAAACTAAAGCAACAATGAGATTCAGCTCTATGCAGACTAAAATGGCTAAACACTTTCAAAAAGACAATGCCAAGCGCTGGCGGGGACATCCAGAGAAGCTGGAGCTCTCACACACTGCTGGTGGGAGCACTACACAGGACAATGACTTTGGAAAATAGCCTGGCAAAGTGTTTTTCTTAAGTCACRAAACCAAACATTCGCTTATCACTGGCCAGCAGTCACATAGTTAGGGTGGGAGTCACTCCTAAATGCATACACAAAGGAAGATGTAGGCTCACACAGGAACCTGGGCATGGGTGCTTGGAGCGTCTCTGTTCGTAGCTGCCAAAAATGTAGACACCACCCAGATGTCCTTCGGCTCGTGTGTGGATAAACATGCTTTGGCACATTTACTCCCGCACAGGAAGCAATCTCCTGTAGTAGAYGTGGTTCTCAGGAAGTGAGAAAGTAGGATTTCACAGCCATARGATGTGCAAGAAATTGAGTTTCTGTGACATCCCAGGAAAAGGCACACTGTGTGAACAGAAGGCAGACCTCAGCTTGCCAAGGGTCAGAGACGAGGGGCAAGAGTTACCTGTAAAGACCACAGAGGGATTTGGGCATTCTAAAATGTCAACATTTTTATTCTAATTGTGGCTATATGACACATGCTTTTTGTGAGAACGCCCAGGACGGTGTCCTTACACAGGGTGAGYTTTCTCATACCTAACAGACGTAAATTCATTTGAGAATATTAAAAAAGTATTGATGTGGCTAGAATAAGTGAGAATGGTTCATCTAAAACTAACAGTTTCTAGCCTTTTCCAAACTAAATATGCGCTGCTTTTAAAAGTCACCCAACAGGATGCCAAAAGGTAAGTTATGCTGGCTTACTGGTGCCCCAGACACTTATTTAACATTCCCACACATTCGAAAGGTTGGGGGGGGGGGCGGAGGAGGGCAGGCTTCTCCTGACAAGTAGATCCCAACTTTATCAAGAACCATTAACTGATCAAACACATCTTTACCTCTACATTCTTTGTCCACCTTGGTTTCCTTAATGGTTTGTTTGTTTGTTTGTTTTGGTGACTAGCATATGCAGGTGTATCCATGCCTGACTGAGGAGGTGGTCCTCCAGGGAGGACACGGAGCACCCTCTCTACTTTATCACCCACAGACAGGGTCTCT
Source organism: Apodemus speciosus (assembly GCA_002335545.1). Lineage (NCBI taxonomy): Eukaryota > Metazoa > Chordata > Mammalia > Rodentia > Muridae > Apodemus > Apodemus speciosus. The sequence goes on from BDUI01000075.1 coordinate 487,069, forward strand.
CAGTAAACCTCAGAGCATTCTGCTCAATCAGCTCTGCCTGAGAAAGTTATGCAAATGAGAATTTTCACTGGTGAGTTTGCTCACCTGCAGAGCATAAGAGTGCAGCTATGGGCCTTACCAGTCTTCTGGCGAGGCTGCTTGCCTGCAAGCTTCTCGGAACTGTCTCTGCATCTGTCAGTGCTGAGGTCATGGGAGCTCGAGGGYCTCTCCCAGGTTCTTATATGGATGCCAGGGATCTGAGCTCAGATCCTTAAGTTCTCAGAACTTAGGAAAGCACCTCTCCACCTCCCRGATTGTCCCCTTCCTGTTATATAAATATGCACATTCTGTTGTCACAGCCATTGGGACACCTTTGGGGTAGGGTGCACCTATGTCTATGTATGGTGGACGTTCCCAAAGAGAAAGCATTCAGAGCTTCACAATGATAACCATAATGGAAGCAAAGCACACTCCAGTCCTCAGTAGCTATGCTGAATTTTCAAGAAGCCATATGGGAAAGATGGAAAGAGAATGACTACCCAGCATGCCCCCCAATCACCTCGGCGTGAGAAAGTTATGCAAATGAGAAAGCAGGAATTATAACTGGTGAGCTTGCTCTTCTGCCAATCATAGGAGGGCAGCAACAGGCCTCTCTGAACCATCTCTGTGGCTGAGGTCCCACCTCCCAAGAGGGACTTTTGACCTCTATGGAGAGACAGGGCTGCCAAGAATAATGATTTTAGGTGTGAGATTAAGTCCTCTCCCAGAAAACTGTCTTCAAGGTTAAGAGGTTCCTTTGGAGCTGAATCAAGAACTTGACTGACAGGCAAGACTGAGGGAGGCAGAGCTCCCTGGGGCACGAATGGTATCTGACCCTCCCCCTTGTTCGAAATTCTTTCCCTTTATTGTCTCTATTTAGGTTTTCAATGATGAAAAT
>BDUI01000075.1:506867-517847 GCA_002335545.1 Apodemus speciosus
GGTTCTCACCCCCCATAACCAAATCCAATTGACCTAAACTCTCCCTCTTCCCACTAAAAGGCAAAAGAACTGTTGATGCAGTAAGTTAATCTACAACGTATTTAATAACAACAAGAACAATAATAATACCACCAGGATTATATTTTAGGGGCTGATGGACTCTAAATATCAGGTTCAGGTGGGCGTTCCCAGAGATGGTTATCCTCTGGGGAAAGCGGTCCGATGGATCACCGCAGAGCAAAAACTACTTGGGATATAGAGATTCAAAAATTATGAGATTCAGAAGCAATATTCTAGATGGGAATTCAACTACCACGGAGCGTGTGAGTGACGGGGAAGGAGGAGAAATTAATTCCATTTGCTGATGTGCCTGCAGGGAGCTATTTTTAGGTATAATCCAAACACTGCATATCTTCTCCATTTTGATTAGTAGAAAACTGGCAGAGAGCCAAAAGAATTAATGTTTCTCAGCACATTGAGCCAGAAATGTACAAATAAAACTGCATTATCTGCGCCAATGCATTTAACTTGAGCTACTCCTAAGTTTTATTGCCCCCCCACCTCCACCCCAAAGAACACATGGTCCAGCTTTGTCAGAGACATGCAGAAGGCGTCTGTTACAATTAGCAACACAAGTTCTAGACTAAAGCTCCCATAGATGCTTCCTCAGAAGCTGCTGCGAAGAACCCAACTTTCAGTGCACCCTCCCTCTCCGGCACAGGGGGAGGGGCACAGAATTTTTCTACCTAGCAATCTTACATAATGTCAGAGGAAGTCAGCGATCCAACACAATGTGAAATTTAAATAAGTTGGGGGAAGTGTGCTTGACAAGGAAAGGTTTCCCAATACACACTTAGAAGTTATTAATAATTCCAATTCCAAGGAAAGCACAGAACAGAAAAATAAACTCAGCGGGGCCAAGCTCAGCAGCAGCAACCCCTGAAGGGCCCATCCCAATGTCCATTGCTACACTGGGGGGGGGATGTAAATATCCCCCAAAATTCTGAGTAATCCATCACTACAAAGCCSGGCAGTGCCCATTTCCACAGCCAATGTAGCAAGTCACCAAAGCTTAGCTGTATTCTGTCTACTGTTGAGATGTTAAGGTGGCTACCTTTGGCAACTTGATGTGTCCAAGGGTAAGGCAGCTCCCTGCCTGAGTTTACACTGCCCTTCCCCAGCCATCTCTGCAATACTGTTTCAGCAGCTAACACAACAGTACCGGCTACTGTAACTTTTGAGACTGGCAAACCAGTTTCCACCATTCCTACAACACAAGGCTCTCCTCCTAAAATCACAACCCAGGGTAGTTTTCCTGCATATTCAGAATCTCAGACGCGGCCTACCTGTGAATAGCTGTGGTGCCCGTTTGGAGGATCCCACAAAAATCTTTTCTTGTTTCCTGCAAGCCCATCTGTGCAGATCCCTCTGCAGAGTGTCTTCATCTATTCACTAAAGAGACTGAACACATCTACCCAGTAGTTAATACAGTATGTTCTTAGAGTTGAAGGAACATTCATGATATTCAGAGCTGAGGTTGGCAGACTAGCACCCATGTTTGGGATGGGGGCTGCTCTCTCATGTAGACAACAAGGCATTAACCGGGTACTTCAGGTGAGACTGAGTTTTAACGTTATGAATGTAAATCCCTCCAACGAAAAGCATGTACATGGAGGGGTGGGGGGCTTGGGGGGGCAGTGATACTAAAATGAACTTCAGTTCCCAGGGAACTTACAGTACTATTTTATCCTGAGATGGATTTACATTTTCAAAATAAGTTTAAGTATTATCATTTACCATCACCCCTTTCTCCCCATCCCTCCCCTTCCTCTTTCTTTCCTTCTTCAGTTCCTACTTTCTCTTTCTGGAAACATGGGGTAAACCTGTGAGGAGCGTTTGTTGACAGGGCTGCTGTTCCTCACCCTTCCTTCCACAGGGGTCTAGAGGACAGCACCATTCTTAAACACCCCTGAGCTTTCAGACATGCCTTTGGAGAAAGGATGGGGAGTCCTACCTTTGCCTGGAAGAACTGTCTGTCCACCTTAGAGTGGAGCCTGAGCCAAAACCGTACGCTTTTCATTTTGGTTACATTACGGTTCAGTCATGAAATGAAAAGCTTGTTTAAACATATTGAATAAACAGATTTGGGGAATGTACAATAAATTTCAGGATGGAATTTTACTATACTCCTCCCGGGAACTAAGTTTAATGAAGAAAAAAAAAAAACTTTATCCATTTGGGTATTATAACTCTGTTAGAAGTTAAATGAAGTTAGGAAGTTCAGTTTTCCTTTCCTGCCCACCCAGAAAAGGACCTAGGTACTTATGCGAGAGAGATAACATTTGCTTCAGGAGCCCTCTTACACATCTTTGCTTAAGCATGAACAGTCTCTTTTCCATTCTAAGCAGCCACTGGAGAACTGTGAACCCACTGCTGTTTACAGTGGGGACGCAAACATAAGCCGTGGAAGCCACTCACCGTGTCTCAAGTGGGCGACATCTCCAGTGGGTCACTCCTTCCTGCCTGTGTTTCTGTGAGAAGTTGCTGCTGAGTTACCTGGCTTTCTCTGGGTCTCCTTTGCAGAAGATACACAATCCTGTCTTCCATCATTTGCGGACGGCAGATGGGCTCCTGAGGGTGCCTAAGTTGTCTGGAATACCTTGAATCCCGCTGTGAAAATTTAGGGCAAATCTGTGGTTCTCTGTTGGTGAGCGCCTTATTTGGTCTAGAGGCACTTTGCTCTGTGATTGAGTCATGAAGAGATATTAAAAGGCTGCCAGTTTGTAATTTGAAGCAAACACTCAGTCTCTCTTGTCATCACGGACCCCTTACAGACACACGGCACATAACCTTGATTCAGCTGCACTGCTGTTTTTATTGCACATGGACCAATTCTCCACATGATAGTTGCACCAGAGTATAAATACTTGGTCACACACACAAGAAGAGATAGAATATACACACAAGTGCTAAATTTTACCAGCAGATTCACGTGGGCACTTGGACATTAAAAATAATAATAAAAATACGTAAGATAATAATATTTATAATATGGATACAGTTACAGTACCATGATAAGAGTATAAAAAGTAATTTCCCAATAAGCCATCAACTCAATAACATAATAGACAAGAGAAACTGAGTTTGAATTTTATTTTAGCTTTTTAAAGATCTGCCCACCTCCCTGTCCCATTAAAAATATTTAATTTTTTGTGCAAGTTAACAACTTCTATGGATTTTACAATGTCTAACACTGTGCAAAATGGCCTTCCAACCACTGCCTTTTTTGTTGTTGTTGTTGTCTTTGTTTTTAGCCACATGTGCAATAATCTCAACGGTTTCCTTTTGTTCTGTCCTATCTTTAGTTGACAGAGTCACATGTCACAGAGAGAGACTCAGCGCCTGGTCCTTCCAACTAATATTGATACATAAATAAGCTGTTTAATATAAACAAGTCTTTCTATCTTGCTGTGCAATATGCACAGAGTGAGGTAGAGGACCCACAGCAGGACCACCGAGGCGCGCAGGGGACAGAGTTTGCCCTCCAGGAGAAAGCAAGGCGAATCGTGCTCCACACCGTTTCTAGAAAACAGATTTGTCTCTTTCACATCCTTCTTTTCCCTTTGCTTTAAGGAGACACCAGTACTCCGGAATTCATATGCGATTTCTTTAGAAAGCAAAAGGAAACACTTCCTGGCTAATTATCACCGCCCCCGCCCCCACCCCAAACTAGAGTTTAATACTTAGGTTCCTAGGTGTGGAACCGGAAGGCCAGGTAATAGATTCCAACCTCCCCCTTCTACTCTCCTCCTAGTTTCCACTCGGGTCCTGGCAGAAAGTGTCAAAACCCACCTGGGGGGGGGGATGCCTAGATAGAGGTGCATTAAACACACTAAAGGCCGAACCTCAGAGAGAAAGGAACTCAAGACAAACCAGTAAGCCACACTAAGCCACACTCTTCCAACTCCTCCCAAACTTTCCTTTTAGCGCAACGCTCGGTCCGGGGTTTTTCTGTACGTCTCGGATGATTCAATAGATCTGTGGGGCTTTGCTTTCACCTGCTTTCGGTCTTGAGTAAACAGAGATCTCCTCTCTCCCCGGGGAGCGGCTCAGGGGCGCCCAGGCGGGCTTTCTTCCTCTAGGGATGCAGAGCCGGTGTCCAGCCCGGACTAAGGGGAGCGGCGTCCGTGCGCCCAGAGAGCCTGGCCCTCTACACCTTGGACTCCGAGGAGAAGCCCTGGCGCCCCGGCTCGTCCAGGCTCGAATCGCTGTCCACAGTGGTCGTCCCGCCGTTGCAGCCGGCCCAGGGCTCCAGCAGGCGCGCGGGTGGGGTGGCCCCGGCGTCGTCGTCGTCGTCGTCGTCYGAGGGAGCTCCGGGGGACGGCGGCGGCCCAGCTCTTGCCAGACAGCCGGAGGTGCGCGGCCGGTCCCCGTGGGCTGCGCGGCGTCTGCAGGCGGCCCGGCGCGCACAGCAGAGCAGGCGCTGGAAAGCCTTGCGGAAGTCGGGGCTGCGGCAGTAAATGATGGGGTTGAAGGCCGAGTTGGCGTAGCCTAGCCAGTTGAAGAAGACAAAGAGGCGATCGGGCACCAGGTCGCGGTGGAAAGCCTTCACCACGTTGGCCAGGAAGAAGGGCAACCAGCAGAGCGTGAACACACCCATGATGATGCCCAGTGTCTTGAGCGCCTTCTGCTCGCGCAGAGCCACGAGGCGCGACGGCCGCCGCTTGCTGGAGCGCCCGTTGGCCAGCGAGTCTGCGGGGCGCGGTGGCCCTGGTGACGGCGAGGGCGCGGGCGCGGGCGAGGGCGGCCGGGTTGGGCCGCCGAGGAAGCGGCGCTCGCAGCTGTCGATCTTCTTCACCTGTTTCTGGGCCTCGCGGAACACCCGCAGGTACACGAAGGCCATGATGCACAGGGGCACGTAGAAGGAGACGACGGATGAGGCGATGGCGTAGGCCCGGTTGGTGACGAAATCGCAGCACTTGGGGTCGTTGTAGCAGCGGCGCGCTTCGTCGCTCTCGGCCCGCCACCAGTGCATGAGGATGGGCAGGAAGGACACCAGCGCCGAGATGGCCCACACTGTGCACACGAGGGCCCGCGCTCGCGCGCGCGTCAGCAAACTCTGGTAGCGAAAGGGCGACGTGATGGCGAGGTAGCGGTCCAGGGCGATGACACACAGGGTCTCAATACTGGCCGTCACACACAGCACGTCTACCGAAGTCCAGAGCTCGCAGAAGAAGGAGCCGTATTCCCAGCGGCCCCACACCACGATGGTGGCCCCGAAAGGCACCACCAGCAGTCCCATGACCAGATCGGCGCTGGCCAGGGACATGATGAAGAGGTTGGTGAGCGTCTGCAGCCGCGGGGTCTTGGCGATGGCCACGATCACCAGCACGTTGCCCACTACGATGAGCAGTACGATGAGAGCCAGCAGTAGGCCCATACCCGCGGTCCACTGCTGCGACAGCGGCGCTGAGCCCTCGCTGGCTGGAGGCAGCAGCGAGGCGGGAGGCGACGCGAGCACCAGCAGCCGCGCCGCGGTGGCCGCGCCGTCGGGCAGCGGCGCGGCCGACGACAGGTTGCAGGGTTCGGAGGCGCCCAGGGCGAGCGCCCCCGCGCCCATGCCGAGCTGCGGAGGCCGGGGGCGGGGGGTGTGGCGGGGCTGGGCCGCGCCTGGGGAGCACCCCAGGAGCCGGGGCTGCGGGGCCCGAGCGGGGAGGTCGCGGCCAGGTCAAGGCAGCCGCGGCTCGGGGCCGGAGGCATGGACGCCGAGCGCCTTCTCCTCCGTAGCCGAGCGCTGTCTCCGCCGCCGCCGCCGCCGCTGCTGCTGGAGCCGCTGTCGCTGCTGGAAGAGCCGCCGGGACCTCAGCATGTTTCTGAGCGCGCGGGGCCGGCGGCTCCAACACCCAGCACCTCCCCCCCTTTGCTGCCACCCCCCCTTCCAGCCAGCCCCCGGGGCCGCGCGTCAGGCTCCCGCAGCCAATCGCCGCCAAGGCACGCCCCCGACAATGGTACCCCCACCCCCAACACCCAGCACCCCCTCCTACCCGCGATTGAAAGGCTCCAAAGATTGCGGGCGGACTTTGCAGCCTGCACCCACCGGCTGCAGCWAGCGCGCCCTTTCCTGCTCAAGCTTCTTCCTTAGTCTAGTCTGCTGCGGCGCCCCGCCGCCTCCTGTGCCCCCCACTCCAGTGGTCTCTGCTCGCCTTAGCACCCAGCTCTCCTTTTGCGGCTCCCGCAAGAGAGCCCCTATTTCCTTTCGGCGCCCGGTAGTTCCCTTGCCTCTCTACCCCTAGCGCCCAGTTCCTGGTAGCTAGAAGGCAACCTTGCAGGCGTTCTGTTCCGGGGTGCCTTGGACAGCGTATCTGCTGGGATTGGAGGAATTTAGCTGTGAGACTGGTTCTGCCATCAGGCAGCCTGGCTCTTCCCTGATGGCGAGGGGACCCGGCCAGCACGACAGCTTGGGGGAATAGGAAGTGGGTGTTAGTGATTAGAGGAAACTTTGCAGCCAGGCAGGTTGCYGGAGCAGGGCGCGCATCTGTCAGAAAGGCTCTCTGGGCACTGTTGTCACGCGGAGCTGTGCTCTCTCCTTCAAGTGCAGTAGATGGGGAAAGGAAAGGAAGGTTTGTGGATTTAACTACCAACGCCAAGGACCATTTGGATACACACAAGGTCCCCAACCCCAGCTAAGGAAAAGGATGCAATGAGTTCTGAGTATAAAGGAGAAGTTTAGGGCAACATTAAATCCAGAGTAAATGACGCCGCCCCTCCCCCACCACCCGCGTAGAAAGAACACAGAGAATGGCGCTTCAGACTTTTTGATTCCAATACCAACACCTTAACACCGGCATCTGTGCTCCGTTACCCATGGGATTTTACAATTTGAGCTGAGTCAACACGAGGTGCTATCCCTTTTTGGTTGACGTCAGGAACTGGGATTTCAGATTTCTTGGTAGGGTGGCTAGATTCTCAAAACTAYGGGATTAGCTTTGGGGAGATGAGGGAAGAAAATACATAAATACTCAAGGCGATGAAATCTGAAAGCATTTAATGTCACATCGCACTCCCCCCTCACATTGTCAAGTGAATCTGAAACTAGAGGGATTGGCTTCATTCCTGATGGAAGCTGAGGATGGACCTCGGGCTGAGGTCCTCTGATCTACCCCTGGGAATGCCYCCACCTCAGGCCGTAAAAAAAGGAAATCTGCAATTAAGTTCTTGAGAAGCAAACAGTTCCCAATTGTCTCAGAAGGGAAGGGTGCACGGTAGTGTTATATAATGTTACATAATGCTCCTGAGTCTTTCTTGCATTGGAATAAAACGATTAGCATCTGGGAGGAACATCAACATGTGGCCAAGCTGGTATTCTCACCTTGCCAAAAGATGCRGGCTCACAGCCGTCCATCTACAGCCTAACTCTTGATAAAGTCAAACCCATGGGTGTGCTTTAGGCTCAGGCCACTGAGACTGTCACCACCGGGGAGCAAAGCGATCTGTTTCCTCACCCTTGCCCTGGACTTACCAAGCCTCAGTTCGGCCAAGTTGGGGAGTTTTGAGAATCTGGGAACAGGAACTACAGAGTTGGCATCCATAGTCACCCCAGCCTCTCCAAGGCAGGGTCTCCCCCTCCTTGGGCTTTTAGGGGATGGTTGGAAGGGCTCAACGGGCAATCCGAAAACAGCCAGTGTTTTGAAATGAGTTGATATTAAGGCTGACCAAGAAAGGGCCTCTGGGTGCTGGGGTGTGGGGGAATGTGGAAATGGGCCTTCTGTTAAGTAGTGCTATTGGGGTGCAGTGTGTCAACCTCGTGTCCCCAGGGCATGGTGTTTCTGGGGATGATAAAGCCAGAACAGAGTTTTAGAAATGTGAGTCCGGCTCTGGGGCTAGTAACCTTGTGACATTGATRTGTATGAACACACTAGGCAGCAGGACCACCATTCTGGATTTGGTGACTYGCCTAGAACTTTCTCCTTGATTATTTGGTGTTACTTCAAGTTTCTCTGTATCTCTATGGAATAAACACATTCAAGTAAGCATTMAAAAACCAGTGACGCGGGGGCTGAAGAGACAGCTCYGAGGTTAAGAGCACTGACTGCTCTTCCAAAGGTCCTGAGTTCAAATCCTAGCAACCACATGGTGGCTCACAACCATCTGTAATGAGATCTGACTCCCTCATCTGGAGTGTCTAAGAACAGCTACAGTGTACTTACATATAATAATAAAAAAAAAATCTTAAAAAAAAAAAAAAGAGCTGGGCAAAAACCAGTGAGGCTTTTCTAGCAGCGCCTTCCTTTATAGAAAGGAATCCCAGATATTCTTAGGGACTTTCCTCAGTAGTCCTGACAGGTGAGCTTGGAATAGTGTAGCCTCAGCTAGCAAGAAGATTTTACCTTTGTTTTTTTCCTTTAAGACTTCTCCTTAGATAAGGATATGAGATTAAAAGGAAGTTCAACATAGCAACTGACTTAGTCTGCTTTCTGTTGCTATGACGGGATCCCTGGACCTGGGTAATRTAAGAAGGGCTTTATTTTGGCTCAGAATTCTGAAGGTTGAGGGGTTCAAGTCCAGACAGTTGCCTCTGCATGCAGAACAGAAAGCACAAGGGGCGTCTTGAGTAGTAACAACCTGCTCTTCTGATGCCTAGCCGTATCTCTAGCAACTGTGCATCCATCCTGTCACAGCCAAGCCACCACTTAACACCCCCTACTCCCTCAAACCAACTGTGTTCAAACTTAGCATTAACTTACACCCATATTACKTGCTGCAAGGTCAAAAGGTCTTTTCGTACTTGACCTACTACTCAAAGTGGATCAGTCCGTAGGAACCCTTCCCGGTGCTAATTGGCGTGCCTGAGAACCACGAGCCCCTTCCTCCTCTGAGTTCGCACCCGTGCTGCCTCTTTTCCCACCTTGCGCCCTGCAGCCTACAGGAAGCTTAGTATTCTGTGTGCCCTCTGTGACTAACTCCCCTTATTCCCTTCACTCTCACACACCAGGGCAGCAGTTACCTAGCAGGCAAAGTTCCAACTCCATCGCTATCAGCTCACAGCATAGAGCTCTGTATGCTCCCATCGTAGGAAGCTCTGTCCTAGTTTTGGATCTAATCTCTTTCCATCGCTGGGGTATATTCTTGTCTTGCTTCTCCTTCCTCCTTCTGTTTTCCCTGCCTGTTGCTTCTGGAAATAATCTCCCACTGACCTACGGTAACTGTTTCAGGTGGCTATGACAGATTGTCTTTCCACGTCTCTTAAATCATTTTGATCTCAGATTTTTGCCTTTTCTAGGTCATATGTTTATGGAGAGCAGGAACTATCTTACCGTTTTTACAGCTTCCATATTCATTAATAATTACTTGACATTAATTAATATTTAACTTGAATTCATAAATGTCATATTTAATTAAAATACCTCTTTTTGCACAAATGAATGGTTGGATATTTCAGAACTTGGAATCTCCACTCACGCTTATAACTCACACAGACCAGACAATATTTCCATATAAGCACCTCAAAACACCCTTTTATGAGCAGAGTCTCATTGTGTAGCCCATTCTGTCCTGTGATCCAGGCCGGCCTCAAGCCTACAGCAGCATTCCTGTCTTGGGCTCCTAGGTGCTGATGTTTTGTGAACTACCACACTCAGCTAATTTCTACTCGCTGGAAACGTTATCACACTACTTACGCTCTCCCTGCCCCCACCCACCATTCCCACCCCGGGAAAATCTCGGAATCTCATGTCAGGTCCTAGATCAACTCACATATCTATCGTACAGTGATTAATAGTGAATCCAGCCCACTCCTGGTTACACGCCATGAACCTGACATTTCCACTCTTAAAAATACAGGTGAGCAGACAGACAACTGCTGAGGGCAGGCCAGAAAAACCCTAGGAAACACGTCAAAACCCACTTGGGAAACTGTCCTAGAGGCTGATAATAACCTGGAGCTACTTTTAATCAAGCTATCACTAATCAAAAGATCTCCTAATCAGAGCTTAAGTGGTTTATCCTAAGGATAGACACACAGCTTGTCACCTAAAGCCATATGGCTGCTCCAAGGATCAGTCAGTGCTAACTGAAGGACGGACAGCCTGGCTCAGGCTGGCACTTAAGGTCATACGCTGGATCTGCAGCCACAGTTTACACAGGAACAGGCAACTGCAGCCCCTATAATCACAACAAGCACAGAGGAGCGTATACAGTAAGCAGGGCCAAGGCTAGGCTACTTAGAAAATCCAACAGCTCTCCTCTCTCCCCACCCCCTTCCCCCCTCTCTGCCTCCTCCTCTTCCTGGTGTGTCTGACGAGTACATTGAACAATGTCAGAGCCAATAATAATATTTTTCAAAAATTGGATGCATTGGAAAGAGTTCCGATGGGGAGGGAGAGGGACAGAAGATCCAGGCTCCTGTCCTGGCCTGGCCTGGCCATTTGACCTTCAGCAGCGACTTCACCTTTCAAATGAATTCACTGTTCTCTCTCTCTCTCTCTCTCTCTCTCTCTCTCTCTCTCTCAAGTGTGAATTAAGTGACATACTTTATGGGCCTTTTTTAAAAATCCGCACACTATGTATTTATAATACACGGCTGATCACTGCCTTATCGCTGCGACCTTTCAGACCACAGAAGTGCCAAGATCTGCAGAAGAGTCCGTGCCCTGAGATAAGCTTCTTAGTCAGTGTGACCCTTCTTTGTCATGCTCAGTGTTTACTATGACTCAAAAGATGGGTAGCAGGGAACTATTTTTAATTCTCTTATCATGAACAAATCATCTTTTAAGAGATTTTTCCTGAGAGAGAAGAGAGAGAGAGAGAGAGAGAGAGAGAGAGAGAGAGAGAGAGAGAGGTTCTTTTGTTTCTTTTTCATATCCTTACTTAGCATGTGCACCTTGCTTTTCTTCTTCTTCTTCTTCTTCTTCTTCTTCTTCTTCTTCTTCTTCTTCTTCTTCTTCTTCTTCTTCTTCTTCTTCTTCTTCCCCTCCTCCTCCT
>BDUI01000075.1:549404-577565 GCA_002335545.1 Apodemus speciosus
TGCCTTTCTTGTTGGGATGAAGAACAAAGCCACTATCCTTTGCCCAGCTTTGAGTGTCCACTCTTGCTTGCTGACCTGCTTCTAACATCACAGTACCTTGTATGCAGGTCATCCTGGAGGGCCTCATATCAATACATGGACCCTCAGGCAAACCAGGAAGGCTGTCACCCACCCTTAGACTCAGGGTGCGGTTTCTTTTAGACACTAGAGAATGTTAGGGTAACTGTGTCCTCAGAACACAACTGAAGGGAGAACATGATTTCCTCATTTGGAGTCACCAAGAGAAAACATTTAAAGGCACTGTTTTTATTAATAGACATTATTTAATGCGGCGAGAGAAGGGTTGCTTCAGTGGTGACTTCAGTTAGTTTGAGCCAAGAAAATCTGCGAAGAGCCGAAGAGCTGTTCCTCCAGGCATGTCTGTAAACCCTGCTGTGTCTGTAGTGAGCTTCAGCCAGGGCCAGCTGCTTACAGGTGGCCCAGATCCCATGGTGTGTGCCTGTCTGCAAAACAGGCTGTGTTTACCCAAAAACATTTGAGATTTGCATGGTATGAAGCCTTAAAGTAACACTAGCTTCTGGCCTCTTAAATGTACAATGACTCAACACGGTACAGATTAATTTCTCATTGATATAAAGCCCCAAACAGTGTTCTCCAGTGACTATTAATTCTTCTCCAACCAGTGGTTGGGGCTGAGGCGTCTTCCATTTTGTGGTGTCCTTAACATATGGTGTCTGAGGTGGCATGATTATCTGCACCTGGCCGAGAAATGAGGAAAAACTGGAGTATAAAAGAGCCAGCGAAATACCCAGTGGGTAAATGTCCTTGTCACCAAGCCCAGCGATCTGAAGGTGACACAGAGACCCTACAAGATGGAAGGAATAACCCCTGCAAGTTGTCTTCTAATCTATGTGTGTGTCATACAATTGCCTATGTGTGCATATGTGCCCATACACACAATAAATAAATAAACATAGAGAAAGGGAGAAGGAAGATAAAGAGGAGGAGAACATGTTTGGGGGAGCAGAGAAGGGGCACCTTGGACCTGTGTGCACATCATCTGCACATATTCCATTCACTTCCAAAGTTATGAGCCGTACCCAAGTGCAAGGCAGCCTGAGAAAGCGCATCAGTGGTACCCAGGAAGAGAAAGTGGGTCGGAGGACACTGGCAGGGTGTCCTGTGAGCCGGGCAGCAGCTGTGTTGCTTTTTAGAGTTCTAAAGTTGCTCAGCATTCTTCTTTCCGCTCAGATAAAGGAAAGCCAATGTGACATTGTAAGGAAGGGCTATGGGATGAGTCTCTCTCTCTCTCTCTCTCTCTCTCTCTCTCTCTCTCTCTCTCTCTCTCTCACACACACACACACACAGGCACACACATGTGCACAGAAACACACATGCATGCACAGGCACACCTATACTCACACACATTTTCCACCGTGGCTGTGTTTATAAAGAACGGTCTGTAGATTTATTCGCTCTGTCCAGTTGTAAAAGCCTAAGCACAGTTGATATCACCAGTCAGTCACAGAACCAGGATTCAAACCCATGGCTATTGGGATCCAAGCCTATTTAGCTACGGACGTGTAGCTTCATAATTACACAGGCATTCTAGACATGGGCGCAAGTTTCCAGAGAACAGATGTCAAGGTCAGGGACCTTCAAAAGGATGGTATTCCCAGGATGTCTCTTGGAATCTGCAACAGTAAATTCTTCTGATAGAGAAGAAGGGGTCTGGGAGCTAATAAAACCAGGCGCTGCCAGGAAATCTCCTGATTTTATAAGGACAAGAACAAAAATGGGAAGGAAGAGTTGAAACCAAAGACGTCAGGGGCAAGAACTATAGGAGACACTGCAGGAAGCGTTGGGGCCCCAAGATATCTGTAGGAAAATGTTCCAGAAGCCAGAGAAGAGATTTATTTCAAGGGTGCAACCTTTCTGAGGTAGGGAAGGAAGGAGCTTTTGTGGAGGATGACCTTGACCGAAGTCAGCCTCTGGACCGTGGCAAGACGATCAATACCTATTGGTTTAATGCATGGACAGACGATCAGATTTGTTTCAGAAGAAATTGCAATTGAAGCCGAGACACTGCAAGAGGAAGCTCGGGGAAGGGTGATATAAGTAAAATCTGCACTTCATTTGGTTGCATTTGTTATCAAATTTGCCTATTGCCAAAAATAATTGGAGTAGTGTAATCAATAAAAACAAGTTTTGCAGTCATTAGCATATTTTATGGATAAACGATAGAACGTTGGGTTACAGTATGGTTAGATTTCTACCCAGAACAACTACAATTAACTACTTTAATTTAACTTGATATTCAGAAACTCACTGATAGCCTCCCATACATCATCAGACAGAGTTATATGACCATTTTGTCTGCCTTTTTGAGGCAGAGTGTACAACCCTAAAAGCCCGAAGACCCTGAAGGGGTGGCAGGAGCTTTGCCTGTTCCCGGGTACCAGGCCCCTGTCACTAGTCGCAGCCCCCCATAGATTTGTGGCCATCAGTCACATAAGGACAATGCCCCAACCCCTCCACAGGTAGAGGACTTAACCTGTGGTCACATAGGCTCAAGACAGATCTGCATTTTAATGAGGTACCTGAAGGCCTGGAGGACTTAGCCAATAACCTTTCCTCCCCAGACATTCCTCCCTGCAAAAGGTCCACCCTGAGAAGTGGGGTACGGTGTTACACATCCACTTTCCGCCATGACAATAAATGTCTTAAAACCATGGACTGCTTCTTTTCATCGCGATCCGCCGTGGGGAGCCATGGAGAAGACCGTTGTCTTCAGAGCCACTGTCTAATCACCCATAGAAGGCCTCTCTGCACTCACTGCCACAGCTGACAGCTCATCAAGCCAAGAACTCTCCCCCAGAGATGAGCTGGATCTCTCCCTTTTCCCCTCTGTCCCAGGCTAGACCCAACCCTCAGGCCCCCACTCTGTTATCAGTTCTTTCATGGCTCCCAGCAGTGTCTGGATGTCTGAGAGCCCGAGAACCAGACAGCCCCAGCCTCATCGAAGGCCCGGGGATGCCCCCCTCCCCCAGACTCTGCTTTCCCACCCCCAGAGCGCTGTTCCGGGGCTTCTCTACAGCCTAACACCCGCCTGGCAACAGTGCAGGGTAAGCGCGGTCAACAACCCTCATCCTGCCTCCCCGAGTCATGGAGCCCTGTGGCAGAGCAGGGAGACCCATAACCCGCACAGTCTCACTATTTAGCTCGAACTAAATATTCACAACCCTCCTCCTTGGCCCCCAACTGCTAGGATCACAGATGCATAGCAGCATACCTGGCTTGTTGGGTCATTTTTTTTTTTTAATTTCTGCAATCAGAAATCTATGTTCCAGGCACTGGAGAAGGACTGAGCAGTGGGTAGGATAAACTGTGGTGAACAAGTCGTCAAATACATTTGAAACTTTAATGAAAARTTCGCAACATAAAATACAATGGGTAAAGGAATCCCATGGCTTCTATTCCAAATATTTAGATAAAGAGTTGAAAGGTGATCCCGGCTAGTCAGCACATGAGGAGGGGCCACTGCCTAAATAAGAAGTATAATAGAACATTATCCCTATATCAAGTCCTTATAGCAAAGCCCTATAGAAAGTCCTTAGAGCAAGACCCCATAGCAAGGCTCTGTTGCGGGAAATAGTAAAAAAGTCGACCTGCCAACTCTCTGCGGGTTCTGACCATGCTCCCGCGTTCCTGCTGCCGCCAACTCTCTGGAGCTGCTGTTCTCTAGGCCCGCAAACTCTCCAGCCCTGTGGGGCCATCGGGCCTCCGCAGGGCCATCTCACTCGGCGCTCCCTCTGTTCCATCTCTCCCGCGGGGGACCCCGAGTTCCTCTAGCTACACAACGCCCCACACATCCCACAGACTGCCAGCTCACCACTTAATTATCCGGTAGAATCAAGACTCTAAACACTTAATGAACCAATCAGATTTATGTATAAATAATATCACAATTTACAAGATGTCAATACAATAATTTTAGAGTCAATTGATCCCAATATTTCTAAACCTATAAAAAACATAGCTATTTGTGGCAACTAAATGCCACGCAGGTCCACACCCAAAGCCATCTCGATTCCTCTGGTTCTCCTCCTGTGACCTCTTCGTGCCCCCTATTCCTAGCTCCGCCTCCCTTTTCCTATACAGTCATAGGCCTTCTACTGTCCTAATGTGATTGGACATGAAAAAATCATGCAGCAAGGCTCTATGTCAAGTCTCTATAACAAGACCCTATAGCAAGGCTCTATAGCAAGGCCCTATAGCAAGGCTTTATATCAAGTCTCTATTGCAAGGCCCAATATCAAGTCCCTATAGCAAGGCCCTATATCAATTCCCTACAGCAAGACCCTATAGCAAGACTCTATAGCAAGGCCCTATATCAAGTCCCTATAGTAAGGCTCTATAGCAAGACTCTATAGCAAGGCCCTATATCAAGTCCCTATAGTAAGGCCCTATAGCAAGTCCCTATAGTAAGGCCCTATAG
Source organism: Apodemus speciosus (assembly GCA_002335545.1). Classification (NCBI taxonomy): domain Eukaryota; kingdom Metazoa; phylum Chordata; class Mammalia; order Rodentia; family Muridae; genus Apodemus; species Apodemus speciosus. The sequence continues at coordinate 553,903 of BDUI01000075.1, forward strand.
CAAGACTCTATAGCAAGGCCCTAGGAAGTCTGTCAACTGATGGCTTGGGAGCAAGAGAAGGATGACGTCAGCAGCTCCAGAGGCTGAGATGTCCAAAGGTTATTGTCTTGAACAATGTCACCAAGTCTCCAAACTCATGAGCCTGCAGGAGACATTTCTAAGTCAAACAACACTGTGCCTCATACAGTTAGCAGAGGAACAAAGTCTCTTGATTCCCTTTTATACATTTGTACCATTCACAAGCRGGGATCCCTCAGGACCCAACTGCCACCCATTGGCCCTGACTTTTCAATACCATGCCTTAGGTCTAAAACTATCAATTGGAGGTGGCTTTGGTTTCCCAGAGCTCTGGAATCTGGTAACACCTCCACGTGAGACTGTCATTTCCACATCTGAAGTCATGAGTGGGGTGGGATAGGGGAGATGACCATGTAGTGAGGGGTGTAAGACAACGACTGTGCTAGAACCGGCTCAGTCTGGGCATGCCTCCATGACCCTGCACAGCACTCATCATTCAGCTCAGTGTGCTGCGCCCAGCCCAGCCCAAGGCTCTGGAGAGCTTGTGGGAACCCAGGAGATCTGTCCCAGTTGCTGCCTTGTAAAATAAGCCCACAGATAAACAGCAGCTGTGCAGGCGGCAGGAGCCCCAGGAGCCCTGCCTGGGTCTTCCCCAGAAAAGGAAACACAGCCCTGCTTGGCTTCCGCCTTCACAATCGTAATCACGTATGTATTCATGATTCACGTATCACCATCCTAGTCACTAGCTTCCCGGAGGTCGCAGTACTGAGAGGAGCTCTGCCGCAGACACAAGCGTGTTCCAGCAGGACTTCTCTCTTCTCTTTGTATCTTATGAACCAGTTCCACGCTGTAGGCTGCCCCCGCGAGCCTCAAGCCACCATCTCCAGCTCCTGTTAAACTTCATTCTATTTTCCACCCCTGTCACCCTGTTGGTTTCCCCCATTTCGTTCCATATCCTATTCCAAATACTCTGAACCATGCTTTAGTGCACATTTCAGAAAAACAGAAGGAGCGAGTTCAAAGCGAAAGGCCTGGGGCTCTGCAGAGACGGGTCAGAAGCCTACAGTGGACAGCCAGCGAGGAGGCTCAGGAAGTGAGGGTGCCTTCTGCCAAGCTGGGCTTCCTGAGTTTAATTCTCAGGACCCACATCAAAAGAACCAACTCCTGAATTCTGTCTTGACACAGGCTCATTATCACACACACACACACACACACACACACACACACACACACACACACGTGACTGTGGCTGTTCACATGGGAGGGTCACGGTTGGCCCGTGGCATTTGCAGGAAGGTGGCCGCCTAGGGTTGGATCAGGGGTCTGGTGTGATGGCAGATTGTCAGTGCCTGAAGATGGGCTGGATGGATGGAAAGGGAGCTCAGCTGGCAGGAGATATGGCGGCCGCATTAGCAGGAGGAAGCCTGGAAGAGGAGGCGCGGGTGTGAGGCTAAAAGGCGGGATTTTTATTTACACATTTTCTGGAATATTTACTGAGCTGTCGGTGCTGTGGGAACTGTGGGGCCAAGGATGCCACAGCGGACAGCTGAACGGTGTGAGCGCTTCCATCCTAGGGGAGAAGGAGAAGCTGGGAGCTGGGTTGGCTTGGGTGTTCTAGAGGGTGGGAGATGAGGAGAAAGAAGGTGAGGAAGGTTATAGTTTAAAGTAAGGTGTTCAGGCAGGAAGCCACGAAGCCCCCTGCTGAATCTTCCCGTCAGATAAAACAGCCAGTTCTTCTGACGTGGGCCTGTCCTCCACTGTGAGTGGAAGGGAAATCATCACAGTGGGTGAAGGCAGCAGGAGAAGTCCCAAGTTGGGGGTGCAGATGCGATCGCTCAGTGGGCCATACTGGGCGTGAGGTAGGAAGTCTCTGGAAGACCAGTGAGCTAAGCTGACCCCTGTGTCTGGACACCGCCGAGTCCTAGTGGAATCTGTGGGAGAACCGTGGACACATTCTACAGCTGAGAGGAGGAAACGTGGCGGGGACTACTCCACCATCGTGTACAATATTTAATGACAGGTGTTAGACGTGGCCAGCCAGAGAGATGTGAGAGCTGTGAAGAGCGGAAGCAAATGGCTGTTGTGAAGAGTTAACGCCAGACCGAGAGGAAGCTCGTACCAAAGAATGGATTCTGTCCTGTCCAGCTCCGCCTGAACTGAGCTTTCTTGCGGTTACTTCCGGGCGTGTGCGGAACTCAAAGGTGCCTAGACGGTTGGGAAGTGTGATGGTTTGTATGCGCTTGGCCCAGGGAGCGGCACTGTTAGAAGGTGTGGCCCTGTTGGAGTAGGTGTGTCACTGTGGGTGCGGGATTTAATACCCTCATCCTAGCTGCCTGGAGGCCAGTATTCTCCTCCACAATGCTTGCCTTGATGATAATGGGCTGAACCTCTGAACTTGTAAGCCAGCCTCAATGAAATGTCCTTATAAGGGTTGCCTTGGTCATCGTGTCTGTTCACAGCAGTAAAACCCTAACTAAAACAGGAAGTCTCTTGGGCAACTTATGAATAGCTACGCTGCTGAAGAGCATAGATGATTCATGAAAAGCTGCATCGCTAAGGACTCCTTGGAGTCCCAATCCCCAGTCCACGTGTTAGCTCTTACATGGTGATCTGGCCAAGGGCTGGGTTCATGCGGGAATCTGTAAAGGCTCATGAGCCTTGTGGTCCTCCCTCCGCGCAAAAGGGAATGTTGGTAGGCTGGTCCCGGTGAGTGTCTTCCGTGGGTGATCACAAATGCTTTCACTCAAGGCAGCCTGGAGGAAACAGCCCACAACAGCTGCAAGACATGATCATGTGCAGGGACGACAGATATCTGCAGTCCTTCCTGTCTCTGCTCCCATTCCAGAGGGTCCATCACTCGGACAGCGGCTGCTCGGTGAAATGCCGTGCCCAGGGTAGTCATCAGGAGATATCTGATTCACATGACACACGCATGCACGTGAAAAGGTCTGTGGTCCTAAGCAAGTGTCAGGTGTGTGAATGTAGCCGACAAGCCCCGGAAGCCCTTGGAGACTTTCAGCGTGCTTAGCTGTAGGTGAGAGCCAAGTCTGTTCCTGGAACTAGGAGCTGATGTTGGCAGAGGCTGCTGCTTTGTACAATGAGGCACTTTAAGGTCACCGTCAGCTTCAGGTTTGTGGTAAGCGTTACTATTGCCGGTTCACAAATAGCTAGGTGCTGTCAGCAGGACTTTCATATGCCCGTTCTCTCTGTGCACCAGGAGATCCAAGAAGACCCTGATTTGCAGTGCTAACTGGTTTCTATTGCCCCATGGCTAACTTCACATTCTAAAGGTTTAACGACTGACTCTCAGAGGTGCTGCAATTTCCGTGAATATTTAACGGCTGGCTCCGGCTGGCTCCGGCTGGCTCCGACACACCAGCCTACTTCTTTCTGTCAGGACGGCCAGGAGATAGCTCTGCAGCCCTAATTCCTGTGGCTTCTCAGATTTTCCTCACTCCCTGCATCCATGCTTGCACTTCACAGAGGAGATGGCCGGACGCCCAGGACCATGATGTTTCTCTCTCCACTGTTGGAGTTTTTCCTCTGTTACAGTCTTTCAGCCACAGCCCAGCCTCTGCTGAACTGAATTGCTGACCTTGTGACTTCCCACTGACAGGTTCTTGCTTAAGGTAGATGGTGCCTCTCCATATTGAGTCTCAATTACTCTGAATCCTTCTGAATTTGGTGTTCTCGATAGAAAGGATGTCACTGTGTCCCCCAAGGACTTAGGAAGTAGATGGCTACATCTCCACCATCCAAATGCTGTGGGAACAGGGAGATGGTGAATGGTGAGGAGTCAGAACAGGCCAGGTTAGAATGGGTCTGCATAATGGATGAGGAGCTGCATGCAGCCTGCGCTGATCCGGAAGCCACGCACCTTTCAAAGTCTGGGGCTACAGGTCCACTTCCTTCCTTGTCTTCATTTGCCACTTTGTTGCAAAGAAAATCTCATTCTCAAGGTGCATTAATAATGAGCAAAATGCCAGGGACCTTTGATAGGGTCATACTTTGAAACAAAGGCAGACCTTACAGATTTATTAAATCTGTGCATTATATTCCCTCAACCCAGGCTCTGGTCCCTCCCCGGCACGGCCCCACCCYGCCCAAGCCCGCCCCCGATAAGATACCATCCATTTCTAAAATCGGAAATGAGAGATTCAACTTCCTTTAGGCCTTGTTCCTTCTCAGGGGCTGCACAGGGCACTCTGCTGTGTTGATCCCCTGCATCGAGAGCCCGGGAGCCTTTCTCCGCATGCAGTATTTTGAGAAGCATGGACAAAGTTGACATGTGCCTTCTGCAAGTTCCCTGCTGGCCCCTGCAGTCCTTTTGTTCACGCCCATCGTCAAACTTGGCCAAAGCTGCTCAGGTGGGTCCTGTGGAGAAGCCGGACACAGCTGCCTAAAGTAGAACCACCCTTAGGTCCCGGGACAAGAGGGACCCATCTTGCGGCCAGTGGAAGCATGGTGGCCACTGCTGCCAGTTTCAAACACAGTGGAGATCTGGGCGTACAGGGACAAGCCAGATGACACCCAAGCAGTGACGTGTTGCTCATAAGTGATGTTTGTGCCACATTCGTTCTCACCCCTGTGAGTCTTACAACACCAGAGGCTGGAGGCTCCGGGAGCCAAGAGGCTGATTGGGCGCCCCAGGAGGCACAGGCTACAGATTAATTTCCAGGCCCACCAGTTTCTCCGAAACACCCACGTGCTAAGTGGTCACTTGCAAGCCAAGAGCAGGAAGTTGCCTCAGCTCCTGTCTGGATTCTACCTCCTGGAAAAGGCTATGAAATCGGGCGGAAAACCCAAGGTGGTTTGGTCTGGTTTTGGCTTTTTCTGCAGGGGCTACCAGACAAAAGTGCTCCGAGATTCCAGATGGGTAGCAGCTGGATAAAATGTGCGTGCCCAGATCTACGCTGTACCTTGGGAAAGGGGCTTGCTGAAGGCGTCTGAAATATCACTAACTTCCTTTCCCTCCCTTCCTCCTAACCTCCTTCCCTCCCTCCATCTGTCCTTCTCTCTTTTCCTTCCTATCTGAACCTCTGGGTTCACTTGTTTGGATAGAAGTAAAGAGAGAAAAAAATCTTTTTGGCAATGGTTGTTTTGTTTTCTCAATTTTCTTGTCAACTGACTCATGACAGAAAAATGCCAATTTCAATCAATTTCAGTTCCACAGAACAGAAAAATAGAGAATTTATAGGCAGCCATTGGAAACAAAGGAGCCATCTGGTTTTTTAAGTATAATTCTTCTCTGGACTGGTTCTCTGTAAGGAATAAGACTGTTTTCCATCAGAGTACTGCTGAGAATGTTTCTAATTTTTCGATAGAGCCCCATAACCCAGCTCTGGTGGGTTTCATGGAGAAGGTCCCTCCTCCTCAGGGAGGGTGGCCTTCCTCATCCCAGGGCTTGTTGGTTGACCAGTAGTACCTCTGTCCCTTTAAGTGGAGAGGGGTTAGATCTCATGGGAAGCAGCCGGGTGATGGGTGGAGGTCATCCAACCCGGTTAGCCCAGTCCGTTTGTCATTCCACAGTGACAAATCTCACTTTCGCCCAGGAGTCTCCAGAGAGGCTTTGCAACATTTCGGCTAAAACTCAGTAACGTACTGGAGGCTTCCAAAGATGAACGATTTCCTCCCCGAGAGCCAGGGTGGCTCTGTGAATCTGAAGGTCTCATGAGGTTCTTGTCACAAACACGAGGGTGTTGGAATTTTATAGTTTCTAGGGTCCTGCCTCCGGCTAGCATGATGCCTGCTGTCTGGTGTTCCATTCCATTCAGAGGCTGCTGAGTGGTGTGTGTGTGTGTGTGTGTGTGTGTGTGTGTGTGTGTGTGTGTTATGTGTGTAGTGTATTTGTAGTGTGGGTGGGTGTGTACTGTGTGTGTGTGGTGTGGTGTGTGTGTAGTGTGTGTGTGTAGTATGTATGTATAGTGTGTGTAGTGTGTGTGCATGTGTGTGTAATGTGTGTGTGTGTAGTGTGTGCATTTGTGTGTGTGGTATGGTGTGTGTGTGTGTGTGCATGCRCGTGCGCGCGCACACACGTGCTTGTGAGCATGGTCATGTATGAGGGTGCATGTGTGTGGAGGTCAGAGGTGAACTATGGGTGTCATCTTTTAGGTCATCCATCTTGGTTTTCAGGATATTTCTTTCATAGGCCAGAGGTCACAGAGTAGGCTAGGCTGACTGGCCAGCAAACCCCAAGGACCTTCCTGCCATTGTTTCCCAAACACACATTTCTCAACTTGACTCTTTAAATGTGGGCTCTGGGACTTGAGCCCAGACCCTCGTGCTTGCATGGCCAACACTTATCCACTGAGTCCTCGTCCAGCCGCCATCTTGAGTTCATCCCAAGGGTTCTGTGGGAAACCTGATGAGGCTTTAGTTCTGCCTGCCAGTTTCACCTCTGGGCAGGCCCTGCCTTGGCATTCCCTTGCCAAGCCTGCCTTCTAGGACCCTGCTCTTGTCTCAGCCTCCTTCTCATCCACCCAGACAAACTTCCTTTCCACAGGACAGACATCACAAGGCTGCGGCAGTTGGCCCACCCAAGGCTGTGTTGATGGGCAGTGACCTGCGTTCCCTTTGCAGGCCCTCAGCTTTCTGCTGTGCTGTTGGGTCTTCTTTCACCTCTAGCATCCCTTCTTTTGTTATTATTGTGACTAATGCTAATTTCTGTCAGCCTCTTCTGGCTTCCACGCACCTCTCCTCTAAGCCCTCAACCCCTCTCCCGCTTCCCCAGTTACCTCACTCCTTTCAGTTAGGTTGCTCCTTTCTCTGCTTCATTTTGCCTTTGAGTCTCAGTCTTCTCAGGAAGACCATAGCCAGGAGGCCTCTACTCCCTCTGCCAAATGGGTCACGTTGAGGTAATGAAGATATTTGATGAAAGAAAGAAGCAACAGTAGGCAGCAGGGTGTGTGTGTGTATGTATGTATGTGTACATGTATTGTGTGTGTATGTATGTGTGTATTGTGTGTATGTGTGTATGTATTGTATGTGTATGTAGGTGTGTATGTATTGTGTGTATGCATGTATGTATGTATACATTGTGTGTATATGTATGTGTGTGTATGAATTGTGTGTGTATGTGTGTATCTGTATATGTATTGTGTGTGTACGTGTGTATGTATTGTGTGTATGTGTGTATGTATGTGTAAATGTATTGTGTGTACGTGTATATGTGTATTATTGTATGTGTATATATATGCATATGTGTATGTATTGTGTGTGTATGTGTGTGTATTGTATGTGTATGTGTATGTACATGTGCATGTGTATGTGTGTATTGTGTGTGTATGTACATGTGTATGTGTGTATATATTGTGTGCATATGTGTGTATGTGTGTATATGTGTATGTATTGTGTGTGTGTGTATATATATGTGTGTGTCTATTGTGTGTGTGTTGTGTATGTGTATCACTCTTCTACAAGGTTTCACACATGACCAGTGGCTTGGGTATTATCTGTAGAGTTCAATAAACTACATTACAGTCTTCTAGTCTCAGCTTATCCAAGGTCTTTTGTTGTGATCTATGTTTCAATACCAAGTGTAAGTTCATGTATTAAGGACTAGGTATGAACCAGGTGTTCTAGTTGTGTTGTAGTTACAAGAGAGAGGTGTTTCCCTGAAACAGATGGGAGCAGCCAGGTGAGGATGGCTGCTGCCCTCACTGTCATGGATGTGGTGGGGACAGAGGTGGACCTTAGCTATCTGCCCCATCATGCCCTACCTTACTTTGTTTATTAAGATAGGCTCTCTCACTGAGCCTGGGGCTCACCATCTTTCATCTATACTGGTTGACCAGAAATCCCAGGTCATTCTGTCTCCACTGTGCAGGGTTGAAGCTGCTGGCACGCACAGCTGCACTGGGCTCTTTGGGTTATTTTTTACCCCGGTTCTGAAGATCCGACCTCATGTCCTTAAGCTTCCGTGGTAAGCGTTTTCCTAACTAAGCCATCTCCCCAGCACCTCCGCATCCTAGTTTGCTCTTCCGAACATTTAAGCTGGGTGAGCAGGTTAGGCTGTAAGAAGAGCTTGCCTCTGCCAAGCCACGTGACCACGGAGCTGAGCTCATCAGTGAGGACTCTGGAGTCTTGGAAGCCACAGGACAGTCTGGGAGTTGTCACCCAGCAGCTTTTCTCTCTCAGCTTCTGTGTCTGCCCAAGGGCCGGAGGCCAGTGCCGGAGATACACATAAGCCAAGTGATAGCTAGAGACAAAGCAGGGAGAAACTGGGGTTCAAAGGGAGGCCAAAGTTAGGACCGCAGAACACCTACAGAAGCAGCACACTGACTGTTCAGTGGGCACAGTATGACCCCCCCCCCCAGTTTGGGGGCAAGGTAATCAGAAAAGCGGTGCTGGCATGCTCAAAGCTCTCAGACACTGTGTGTCATTATGATGGTCAAGTAGGGTGGTTGAGACCACATCCGGAGGTAGACCCCTGCCAGCCAAGTGCAAAGAAGCCGAGAGGAAGTTTCAGGTGGCCTCGGAGAGAACCAGGCCACCCCAGTGTGTCCGAGGAACTGGCAGTCCTGAGAAGCCACTGGACTTTTTTTGATCGTGTACTTTAAAAGTTTGTGTGCTTTGCCTTTGTATTTTCAGGAACCCCGTGCTGTGCTTTCATTTCTATTTTTAAAAAGCACAAAGGTATAATTACCTCTTAGTGTCGCAGGAATCACCTAAAATTTCAGTTCTGACCAATACATGGTGTAGATAAGGTCTTTTCAAACATCGGCATGCCCCAAATCCCCAAAGATCTTGTTCCAATGCAAATTTGGGTCTGGGATCTGGGTGGGGACAGAGCTTCTGCACTCCTGACAGCTCCCAGGCGACACAGACCTGCCAGGGCGGTCCTGCTCTGAGCACTGAGGTTTGGTGATCTAATACATTAGCTCTGCAACCACGCAAAGTTCTGAGTGTGGTGCGAGGGTGAAGGCTAAGAGGAGCACTCCAGGCAAGGACAAGGGGCATGCACCCGTGAGCCAGAGGGAAACAGCCTTTCCTCTCTGTTCTCAAGGTCCGAGTTCACCCAGCAACTGCATGTGAACTGCCAAAGTCCCCTCTCTCTGCACAGAACCCCCTCCCCCGCTCCTCAAGGCTGTTCTCACCTGCCATTTCTCTCAGAACCTTCTCGTTTGGAAGCAAGAACAGCTTCAAGTCTCAAGTTACAAAGCTTTGACTTTGGCATAGGGGAAGCATAAGTTCCCCTTCCCTAAAATGCAGTGGTTCATCTCCATTGTCAGGTGGATGGGTTTACAACGCATAGGAGACAAAGTGTCTAGGCTGGGTTAAGTGAGGCGTGAAGGCCTGTATTAGTCAGGGTTCTCTGGAGTCACAGAACGTATGGGCAGTCTCTATATAGTAAGGGAAATTGTCGATGACTTACAACCTGTAGTCCAACTCCCCCAACAATGGTCAGCAGCAGCTGTGGATGGACGTCCAAGGATCTAGCAGTCGCTCAGTCCCACAAGGCAAGCAGGCGAAGAGGAGAGAGCGAATCTTCCTTCTTCTGATGTCCTTATGTGGGTCTCCAGCAGAAGGTGTGGCCCAGATAAAAGGTGTGTGCCACCATGCCTGGATCTGGGACTTGCTTTGTCCCAGATGATCTTGAACTCAGAGATCTCCGTGTCTGAATCTCCTGGGATCCATAGCCACTGTGCCTCAAGATCTCCAACCCAAGAGTCAGGTCAGGAACTTGTGTCTCTCAGCCTCCAGATTAGGATCACAGGTGAGCCTTCCAATTCTGGATTGTAGTTCATTCCAGATATAGTCAAGTCGACAACCAGGAATAGCCACTACAAGGCCCATCCTAAATGTGGGCAGTGCACCCCAAAGGCCTGAGCACAGCTCTCTCTGCTCCCGACTTGGCTCACTTCCTTCTTTAAGCCACTACAGATGGGGTGAAAAAATACCCTGTCTCAGTTACTGTTCTACTGCTGTGAAGAGACCCCAGGACCAAGGCAACTTATAAAGGACACATTTAACTGGGGGCTGGCTTACAGTTCTGGAGGCTTAGTTCATGTTCACCATGGTGAGAAGCACAGCAGAAGGCAGGCGTGGTGCCAGAGCAGGAGCTGAGAGCTCACATCCTATCCAAAAGATGGCAGCAAGACTGCCTGGCTTGGGCTTTTGAGACCTTGGGGACCTACCTTCTTCAACAAGGCCACTTCCTTAACAGTTCCACCAACTGATAATCAGACATTCAAATATACGAGGCTGTAGAAGGCCAATCAAAGTACCACAGGACCATTAAGTGCCAAGTGGATTTTATTAAGTAGGTCAATGGATTTGCCCTAATGAAATCTTCTAATTTCAAGAGCAAAGAAAAACTTGAGCAACTCTGCAAATTACTTCAAATAAATAAATACCATTGCATGAAATAAAATAAGTTAACCGAGCAGGATCACCATAATCTTAAAGAAAAGTTGTGTGAACCATTGATTCATATTTAAAATGTGTGGGGCATTTCTCTATTTAGTCACATTAATGTTTAGATACATGTACATTCTAGACCTTGGGAAAGCAATCAGCTACCAGCCTGCCCTGGTCTGCAGAAGAATGCCTGTCAGTGGCAGATGAAGTGAAATAAATAACTAAAAATGCAAACAATCCAGAGTCAGTATGCACCAATTAAATGAGTAAATACATATGATTGCTCATGTGGCTATGGACTATAAACTGATACTTTTATTTTGATGGATGCTGAAAGAAGAGATACATATTAGTAAGTAATAACATTGTAGCAATCATTCAAGTCAAAACTCCTAAAATAAATAAAACCAGTGTGAGAATGATTCCAAGAGAGCAATTAATTAAGCATTACAAGGACGGGGTCTGGGCGAGGGAGATGCAGCTGTGGCGGGGAGGATGACAGAGGCCCGGGGCTTTAAGGTTTTTCTGGTGCTGTGAATGGGCTGGGAAAGGGAGGCACTTTACTTACTGTTCCTGTTGGGGTATCACTGATGGAATGCTGGGGTGGGAAATTAGAAGTCAAGGAATGGAATCAAGGCGGGGGGAGGGGCTGGAGGTCAGAGGTTGAGGATCTCTGTGGGCAGGCCAGCCAGGCCTGCTTTCCCATTTCGGGGGACAAAGCCAGAGCAGCAGCTCCCCATTATTGTCTTCTGGTCTCCTTTGCTTATCCTCGTCATTGTCGCTGGACTCCGGCCTCAGTGGTTCTTTGTATTTTATTACTTTTTTTTTTTTTTTACAAATAAATGTAATAAAATACAGTTATGGGTGTCTTCCCTGCATGTATGCCTRCACATCATGTGTGCACCTGTGCCCACAGAGGGCAGAAGAGGACATCAGGCTTCCTGGGACTGGAGATACAGATGGCTGTTAGCTGTGCTGGGAGATGAGCCCAGGTCCTCTCGGAGACCCGCTAGTGCTCTAACGGCTGGGTCATCTCTCCACCGCAGCCTCAGTGGTTCCTTCTCACTTCAGACACAGAGAGAACTCTACCTCAGGTGTGTGGACCAGTCAGCTCTCCTGGCTCACGAGCTTCCAGTCTTTGCCCCACTGAGTGCATCTGAGCAGCTCTCTCTCTGCAGTACTCAGTCTCTAGATCATTCTGCCTCGTTCTACTGGGAGTCTCATTTTCGAACAAACTGTGTCGTTTGGCTTATTGGCTGTGTGGTATCACTGGGTTTCCCTCTTTATAGAGGAAGGGATTTCATTCTGTCGGCCCGCAGCTTCGCTCTCACAGCTTGCATGCGGYAAGTGCTCGCTACGGAGCTGCCCATGGTGATGGTGATGTGGGCAAAACCAGATGCCAGGGAGCAGAGCTGGTGGGCAGGCAAAGGAGAGTGGGGTTGCCCAGGTGACAAAGGCTACTCACTCTCCAGAGGCAGCAAAGTGGGTGAATGAGAAGTCACTTGGGGGTCCCCAGAGTCCTTTCAGAGAGGAGCTTTAATCACGTGGCTTAGCAGAGACCAGTTGTGTCCTTCGTAATATGGTGGCCTTAATGGCAGCCGGCTTGACCCGGGATATGCTTGCTCCGCATGCCCACAGCAGACAGGACCACGACAGTGCAGTGAGAGAGCGGGCCGTAGCTCTGGTCGTTTTTTAATGCTGGTCACGTAGTACAGAGCTCTATCTCAAATATAGTAAGTGAAACTAGGCTACACTAGCTAAATTAGTGAACTGTTTGGCTCCTCTCTTTGTTCTCTTTTTTCAAACTTTTTATTATGATTAGCAGAAGAAGCTTTGTGAAATTGTGGGTCACATCAGATTTATATTAGACACATCTGGGCTATTTAGTCAGAGGTGAGAGGTGACCGGCACATGCAACACTCTCCCTTCCCCCTCCGTTTTCTCTTCCCCCTCTCCCCTCCCTTTATTTCTCTCCCTCCCTCCCTCTCCCCATCTCCCTTCCTTTCTTCCTCCTCTCCTTTTGTTTCTTCTGTCTGCCTCCTCCTTTTCCCTTTCCTTCCCTCCCTCCCACCTTCTCTTTCCCTCTAGAAATAAATATCTTTTAGTAACTTAATTGTTTTCTGAATGGACACCCAAGTAGTTAATCCTCCATTCTCAATAAAATAGATGCTTTTCGTAATATCAAATCATCCATCTGCCTCGGCATCAAGTTACCCAGAACGATATTAAAGTCAGTGATATATAGTCCATTAGCTGTACCCAGATCGGGCCTCCTGGGGAGGAAAAAGAAACAGTACAAACRACGTTTCTTCTGCATTAAGCAGCAAACAAATGAAAGCCTTTGAAAAAACCACCTACGAGAAGTCAGGGGCTATGATTAGCCAACCCTCCAATTTGGCAAACAAATTTCATTGCAGTGTAACCACCTTACAAATAATGGCTCCTCCCAGTACAAGTAAGGGAGACTGTGGGACACCCAGGTCTGAGACAAAGGCAGCTCCAAACTGGGCATTTGAGAAGCTTTTTAGGAAGGAAATTCCCAGTGTTCATCTTGGCTGGGTCCAGGAATTGCTCTGGAGACTGCGAGGTTGGCCTTGAGCTGTCTGTGTCTGAGCAGGCTGCTGCACTTGCTTAGCAAGGAAAAGGGAAGACTCTTGATTACGTCATTTCTACCGTCCTCTAAAGTGAGCAAGGGGGTTGAGCATTAAGTCATTGCTCGTACATGTGTGGCGTCCTTCCCTGTTGGCCAAGAGGGCTGTGGCACTCCCAGGACTCATGTGACAATCATTTCTACGGACAAGGCAATGAACTCAGAGAGGCCTAGGACCCAACACGGCAGAGCTGAGATGAGCCCCCATCTCCTCTGCCACCCCCAAAGCACACACACATAATTCCCCTCTCCACTCTCCCTTCTTTCCCCTTCCTCTAAGAGCCTCTGTGAGTCTCCGGGGATCCTTTCCAATGAGTTAACTTTCTTTTTGTGCTAATGAAAGGAAAGTAGGGGTTGAGGACGTAGCTCAGTTGGTGGGGCACTGTCATGAAATGCATGAAGCCCTGGCTTCAGTCTCTGACACCACTTCAGTCAGAGCTGGTTGGCTCACTGCTGTAGTCCCAACACTCAAGAGGCAGCAGCAGGTATGTCAGAGGTTCACATCTGTCTTCAACTACTTAATGAGTTCAAGACCAGCCTGGGCAGCATGTGGCTCTATCTCAGATTAATTAATTAATTAATTAAAGTATAAGAAAAGCAATGCATATCTTCCTTGAGTGTATGCCTAAGTCCTTGGAGCTGGAAAAGGTATCTCTGGTACCCAGCCAGCATTTCTTTGTTTTGGTGGTAGGCTTTTGTTGTTTTTCTAGACAACATCTCACTATGTAGCTCTGCCTATCCTGGAACTCACTATGTAGACCAGGCTAGCTTTAAGCTCCCAGAGATCTGCCTGCCTCTGTCCCCCAGATGCTGGGATTAAAGGTGTGGGCTAGTATGACTGACTTCAGCATTGTGTAATCAAGGAATCATGATACTAAACGAAGACTATGTCACTGGTCTTCTAGGTTTCAAGAAAGTCTTCAGATAATGATTTCCATTTCAAACAGAGGAGACCAAAGTTTCTGGTGTTGAGTTTTTGTTGTTTGCTTGCTTGGTTTTTATTTGTTTTTTGTTTCAGGTCATTTAATTCAGACAATGTTTCATGCATTGCTTTTCTTATATTTTAATTAATTAGTTAATTAATTAATTAATTAATTAATTAATTAATCTGAGATAGAGCCACAGGCAAGCCCAGGCTGGTCTTGGACTCATTAACTGAAGCTGGCCTTGAACTCCTGATCCTGTGGCTTTCTCCTATGCGTACCTTTGTGCTGGGATTACACATGTCCAGCACCAAGCCTGCCTAGAAGGAATCTATTTTGCATTCAGAGTTGCAGCCAAGAGGTCAAATTCACCTCAGCGATAACAATATGATGTTGAGAGTGAGTAATGTCCGGGGTGGGGTTTCCCCTGACAGTCTCTCCCAGTGCACTGTTTTGTGACCTTGAAGCTGACCCTGTGGTAGGCACAGGTGTGCAAGTAACTGGTACAGAAAACCCTCAAGGAACCAGGAGACTAAGACAGGAAAGGCCAATGCAGACTCAAGTGGGCCCCATCTCACAGGCCCGCATGCTTTCCTGCCTCCAGTTAGTCCACACTTGAGGCACCTCTGTCTTCCTCTCACTATCATTTGCATGAGGGTCAACCTGGCCAAGGTGAACTCTGTCACCCTCAGAGCCAGAGAATGACACAGAGAAGTCTGGGGTCCAGGTGTGGGCCCATCAGGTGCCTATTACACTGCATTTGGTTCTGAGAGGAAGACCAGCATCTTCTGCTGTCTTGTCCGTCTCCCAGGGTTGCTTGCCCTGATGTCCGGCTTGGAATGGGCAGTGGACATCTGCTGTTTTAGATCAGCTGGTCTCCATTCTCCCATCACTCAATCACAGAAGCAGAGATGGCGCCTTGAGAGCAGAGGGTCCTTTGACAGTTTTTCACTGAAAAGGTCCTCAACACAGGGTGGTGGCTGTTCATGACATATCCAGAAGGACTCAAGGAGCCAATTTTTTTTTTTTTTTTTTTTTTTGGTTTTTCGAGACAGGGTTTCTCTATGTAGCCCTAGCTGTCCTGGAACTCACTCCAAAGATCAGGCTGGCCTCGAACTCAGAAATCCGCCTGCCTCTGCCTCCCAAGTGCTGGGATTACAGGCGTGTGCCACCACCGCCCGGCAAGGAGCCAATTCTTAACAAATTTCTGGGAAACTTGTCCACTACCCTCCAGGAATGAAGCAAGAAAGTAAGGAGTAAGGAGCTGTCCCTGAACTACTGTATTCAAGAACATTCTTGGACTGGAGCAAAGACTCAGTCAAGTTTTCCCTTCCCAGATGTAAGGACCTGAGTTCAAATCTCTAGGACACACATAAAAAGCTGAGCATCGTGATGCGTGCCTGTGATCCCAGCGATGGCAAGATGGGAGCTGGGGATAGCTTACAGCTTGGCTGGCTTGGCCTGTGTGGTAAAGTTCCAGAGCAAATGAGGAACCTCATCTCAAACTAGTAGTGGGAAGAGCCTGGGGACCAAGGCCTGAGGCTGCTCTCTAACCCCCACCGTGCACCACAAACACCCAGCTACCATATACAGGGACATACCCACGTGCCGCAGTCCAGGGTTCTGAAGTTGCCTCCGACATCGACAGCCACTTCCGCCCTGAGCCACAAGCATGGCTCTGCTCTCCCTGCTGCCATCTGATCCTCCGGGCACTGCGTCAGATAGGACAGACTCCAGATGAGGAGGATGTCGGGGTGCCTTTGCAGTTTGGGGAGGCCCCTTGGACAAAGTCAGAATGGACTCTGGGGGCCAGTTCGCCATGTCCCACGGGCTAGGTGAGCACACAGTTTGACAGTGACAGCCACAGCAAAGCCAACTAGGAAGAGAAAAACCTCACTCCCTGCTGCTCATGACCCTGAGTACCCTTGACACTGTAGGAAGCCATCCTGACTTCTCAGAAGGCCTGAGAATGGGACCACAGTGGGTAATGCAGAGGAGAAAACAGTCTACAGAGGATGCATATTAATGCCCCTTAAAAGCCCAGAGAGGGGAACTGACTTATTCTGGATTACATAACACTGGGGCGAGGGATAGATAGGCCTTGAGCCCTGCCTACTCCACTCTCACTCTTTAGCCTTTAGCTGTCTGCCATTAAGAACGTGTGGACTCTTTCCACTGCCCTGCAGCACTCACATGGGCTGCCAGGAGGGTCTCACAGCCCCTCTTTACACACGCCCTCTAAAGCGTCCGATTGATCCGAGCCCACTGAGCGGCAGAGGTGCCCGTGGACCCGCCCAGCTGAGAAGCTCTCAGAACACATTTCCCCTGGCAGACCTGGCGGAGCCTGGGTGTGTATGAATAACTCAGGACCGGAGCCTGGCTGGTGGGGAGCTCAGAGCCAGCTTTGAAAACACCCTAGGGGCTCTCTGAGTGGCATGGTGAAATGTGGCCACACCGGTTTGGTCTATTTTAAGCTTCGGAAACCAGGGGAGGTGAAGCCGGGTGAACCAGCAAGCTCCTGGGCAGATGAGTTCCAGGCTAAGTCTGGGTGGCTCTAAGGTCACCTTGGGCCCTTCTTGGGCCTCTACGCATTGTTCTTCCTGTTTCCCTTTGGATAGATGTGAAGGAGTCACACTGGAGGGACACTCCGTTTAGACCAAAAAATGGAGAGAACATCGTCTGCTAGGACCCGGTCGGTGTCTTTAAGTGAATTTTTCACCTTATGTAATCCACTGCTTTGAGGGGGGCGGGGGGCTCAGCCACTGTCTCTGCCTCTCATGGAAAGGAATAGAAGCTCAGAGAAAGCAAGGCTCTTCCTTGAGGTCACCAGTAGAGCTAGGGTTCGAAGTCCACAGAGAGGGCAGCGTTGGGCACTAGCATCACATGTGGGGTGTCTGTGCTCTCTACGGCCACGTCACAGGTCTCACGCCCAGCAGTGGCCGGAGCCCCTTTTACCACACAYGTATGCTGCATTCATTGGGTTTGTTGATAGCTTAGAATGCTTGGTTCTAACAGCGCCATTGCTCAGATTACAAAGCCAAAGTTTAATGTCCTAAGTACATTTTCTTTCGTACCACACAGTTTCTAGGTTCTTCCTCGGGGCTCCTTGTTTGGGATTTGGGTATGATGGTGAGCGGGGAGAGAGAGAAAGGGCAGCCACAACTGATAAGGGAAAACGTTCAGAGTGTAGGATCCAGGAATCCTAATCATTGGCCTTGTCTTGAGTGCTTAGATAATGCCATTTTAGCTTGTGTGTGAATGCGTGTATGTGTGTGTAAGTGGGCTTGTGAGTGTGTGAGCATATGTGTGTATGTAAGTATGTCTGTGAGTGTGTGGGTGTGTGTATTTGTACACGTGTGTGTCTGTGTGTGCATGCTGTGTATATGTGTGCATGTAAGTGTGTGTGTGTGTGTTGTGTGTGTGTGTGTGTGTGTGTGTGTGTGTGGTATGCACAGTGTGGTGTATATGCGTGTTTGCATTTGGAGGCATGAGGTTGATGTTGAATGTCTTACTCAAAGGCTCCCCACCATGTACTGAGGTAGGGCGTCTCCTTAGGCCTGGAGCCCCAGGTTTTGGCTTGCCTGACTAGCAGGTTTTTCCAGGGATCCCCTGTCACATTCTCTCACATCCCAGGATTACAATCTGGCTATCATTCCCATGGGGTTTTTATGCAGGCCTTGGGGATCTGAACTCTGGTCTTCATGTTTGAGAAGTTATCTCACCTACAAAGCCATCTCCCCAGCCTAGATTACATTGAATTGAAAATACAGGAAAAAAAGAAAAGACCTCATTTTGAATTTTGATTCCTCCTCCTTTTGTTAGTACAGTAATGTGTAGCAATCTTTTGTGTCACAAACCTGTAATCTCAGCACACCGGAGATTGAAGTAGGCAAATTATGAGTTCCAAACCAGCCTTGGTCACACGGTGAGACCCTGTCTCAAAACAAACACAGCTAGGTGCTGAGAAACTGAGTAGAACTAGGTTCAAACCCTGCCAGAGCCCACAGCTTCCTCAGGAAGAGGGAGAAATGCATGGGGACTCACCTCTAAACTGTGTCAGCGCACCAGAACACACCGCGCGGGTAGTGAAGATAAGGCTGAGGAAGTCAGCAGGTTAGCTTCTGTATGTGATAAGGAAGGAATTTACATTGTCTCCCCAAAGCCACGAAGGACATGCTGAAGAGGGGAGGCGGGAATGTGACATGAGTCTCTGTTTCAGAAAGTACTCTGTGGAGATAGGATGAAGTGGTTGGTGAGACTGGGAACTGGGGAGCTGTGTAGGGAAGGGCATCCGTAGCCAGGAAGGGGGTCAAGGCACCATTCACCTGTGCTGGGAAACTACTGGGACTAAGGATCAGACACTAAGGACTAAGGGGAGACTACAGAGAAAAACTGGATTTTGAACTGTGTGTGCATGCACGTGTGTGTGTGTGTGTGTGTGTGTGTGTGTGTGTGTGTGTGTGTGTATGTCTGATATACTTTTTTAAAAAAACATGGGGAACTTTTTAGCAAAAAACTAGAATACTTATAGAGTTGTAATACAATATCCAGCAAAAGCAACTCAAAGCGGAAGAGCTTGTTTGGCTCAGGTTGAAGGGAAGTCTTGGTGGCCGAACCTGAAGCAGCTGGTCACATTTCATCTGTCATCAGGAAGCAGAGAGGTGAATGCTGGTCCTCAGCTCGGGACCCCAGCCTAGGGGATGGCACCGCCCACAGTTGCTGGCTCTTCCCAGTTCAAACTAATCTAGAAACGCTCTCTCAGACCTGCCCAGGGCCTGTTCCCAGAAGATTGTGAATCCTGCCAAGTTGACCACCCATATAAGCCATCTCAGGTATAAAGGGAGTTGGGGTAAATAGTGAAAACCAAGAACAGCCCAGGTGGCCCATTGCGATGGTGTGTATATGCTCAGCCCGAGGAGTGGCACTATTAGGAGGTGTGGCCTTGTTAGAATAGGTGTGTCAGTGTGGGTGTGGGCTTTAAGACCCTCATCCTAGCTGCCTGGAAGCCAGTATTCCACTAGCAGCCTTCAGATGAAGATGTAGAACTCTCAGCTCCTCTTGCACCATGCCTGCCTGGATGCTGCCATGTTCCTGCCTTGATGATAATGGACTGAATCTCTGAACCTGTGAGCCAGCCCCAATTAAATGCTGTTCTTATAAGAGTTGCCTTGGTCATGGCATCTCTTCACAGTGGTAAAACCCTAGCTAAGTCAACCATCATCCTAGTACAACCAGTAAGCCATGCGTTTCCTCTCCATATTTTCCCAAGTTTGCAGCCCCAAGTTAATGTCTTAAGAGATGTTTTTCTTGAGCGTTTTGACAGCTAAGCGGGCAACATTTGAGCTGTGAAGACTCACCTTAGGTCCACTGTTAGCAGGTCCATCCTCATTTCTTAGTTTAAAGCCATGCTTCTTGAATATATAAAAGGGAGTCAGTTTGACCCAGGCCTTGTAAGTGTCTCAGTTCTGTTTGTCCCACAGTGTGGTGCACCCAATGGCTTGTTCCCGTTCCCTTCCCTTAGGCCAGAGAAGTGATCAGGACAATGGAACTCTGTATGTCTTTGTGTCCCAGAAAGCTCATTCCAAGCGGACAGGAAATAACAGGCATTCAAATCAGCCCTTGCCGCAGCTCCCTGGTTAAGTGTTGGTAGTGAGAGGGTCCATTTTTTTTCTTTTTTTTTCTTTTTCTTTTTCTTTCTTTCTTTCTTTCTTTTTTTTTTTTGTGCTCTAGAGTTTTCCCTGCCAGGGTACTCACTGAACATGATTCGGCCTCCAGCCTTGCTCCACAAGAAGTGTCCAGCCTAGAAAAGAAAAAAAAATAATTGATGAGAGCCCCACAGAATAGTTACCTTGGCTCTGGCTCTGGCTCGTCCCGCTGGGTCAGGACAATTGACTATTGGCAAGGCCCGCTTTCTCCACAGGCACGAAGGGAGAGACGAAGCCTTCTTTGGGGAAGGTATGATTCAGAATGTCAGAAATTCTGGTCTTGAATGGAAGGCCTCAGGGGGACGTCCAGACAGTGGCCTTATTCTGTGCTATGAGGCCGAAGGGTGACTTTGAGAGGAGAGCTTGGCAGAAGAGCCAAATCCCTTTGCTGAACTGCCATCTAGGTTGGATGGAGAGTTGGCAAATGTGAGGACCTGAATTCTTTGGGCACTTCCTGCCCCGGTGGCTGATAGCTCTCCTGACCATCTGACCATCCCAGCCGCTGGGAAGAAATATGGTAATGAATGAATCCAGTGCTTGAGGGAGGCTAAAAATGGCGGACAGAGATGGGGGAAGGGTGGGAGAGAACAGGGTTCATGCTACTGAACAAACAAAACAGCAAAAGCTACGCCAGTTATTATCTGCTTCAAGCCCAGAGCAGAATCGGCCAGATGGGTYCAGTAATGTGCCCTCCGCTCTGCCCAGGCTGGTTTTACATCACAATGGCTGCTCTATGCTGTTTCTGCAAGTATTAGRATGTCGCTGAACACCGTGTCCTGGCAGATAGACTTGGAAAAGGTTTCTCCTTGAATTTCCAGCATAGGCCAGCAGCAGGCAAGGGACTCAGGCTGTGTGTTACCCAGGAGGCTAGACAAGCATTTCCTCTGGCAACCCGATCTTTCTCACAGAAAGGGACCTCTGCTGGTCCTAGGTGGGACTCTCCATGCGAGGCCTGACTGATGGACCTCCCCAGCCCAGGACTGGGTTCTTTCTTGCATCTGAGATGAGGGAGGGACTTTTCACCCTGCATGGGTCACTAGGAGATTTTGCAAGCCGGCATGTTTGCCCGACTTCCTGTGGGCCTCGCCCTTCTCATCTGTCCACACGAAAATGGCTGTACGTCAGAGAAAAGCAGGCAGGAGCCCAGCGCCAGGTTGTACGTCCCATTACCACGGGCAGGTGGTTCCTTGGGGTTTGTTCCCCACTGTAACGGAGCTTTTGAAGTTTCCTAGTCTCTCTAAAGAGAGATAGCAAGAATTTAATAGCTACTTTTTAAAAGGAACTACTGATAAAGAAACTGTGACGTAGGCAAAGAAAAATGTAAGTGCTTTTGAGAGCAATACAAGCAGCAAATAGGGAAATGCCATAAGACCTGACCCGTGGTGTGCCTGCCTGGGCAGCTCAGGTTCGTTCGCCACACAAATGATCTTGTTTGCAAGTTGCCTTTATACAGAGATATAACTCAGCGAGGGAAAGGAATTATAATTACTATTATTAGGGGTTGTTTTGTTTTGTTTTGTTTGGTTTGGTTTAATTTGGTTTGTTCTTCCAAAATAGCTCTCAAATAGAATGTCCCAGGGCAACTTAATCTCTTATGTCAACATACAGCCTACACAATCCCCACAGACACACCTAGGCCTGAGAGTCTCTCCCACCTTCTCATAAGGAAGTCAATCTCCTATCAGTCCTGACAGAACAGTCCACTTGCAGAGCTCACAGGCTTTCCTGGTTGGCAACTGAATCCTAGAGCCAAGGAGGGACAGGACCTAGAGGCTGGAGAGGCAGGAAGAATTTACAGAGCCACAAGGAGGTCAAGGGGCCTTCACATCTATCTGGCCAAAATCTCTAGCACCTATGAGTCTTAGAATTCTAGAACAATTGCATGGATGTGAGGGCTGCTGACACAGCATTGCTTCCACACAGAAAGAGGTCAAGTCTGATTAGAACAATGCCAAACCCTGGCCTCTCCCTTCCCAGTGGTAAACCAAAGAAACCCCATTCACAGTAGGGACATATCTTAACCCCTCAACCCATGTCTTGTGCTATTAGATTTTAATCCTATCCCAGGAACCTGTAAGCCACCTCACACTATAATCTCATTTACTGAAACAGATGGTTCTTTAGTCTTTGTTTGTTTTTCGTTTGCTTTAGAGACAAGGTCTCACTATGTAACCCTAAGTAGCCTAGAACTCTTGCTACCTGGAGATCTTCCTACCTCTGCCTGCTCAGTGCTGGGGTCACAAAGGTGCATTACCCCACGCGGGGCTCTTTAACAGCTCTTTGAGTTTCAATTTGAGAGTTGCCAAAATTGTATATTTGGCTTCTCCTAAAACTCTTGTACAGCTCTCCTTTGAGAAGGCTACACCCACAATTAGGTGCGTCTTACCCTTTGCCGGCTCCGCCCTTTCTCTTAATTTCATGCTTAAGTTTCTGCTAACATCTCTTCTTAATGGAAAGCCAGCTTCACTCCACACTGATGTGCACTGGAATTCATTTCCAAGGGGAAGTCAGAAATCCCATCTTCACTGAGCAGAGAGGTCTCTGGAAAGGGTCCCTCAGACTGCTGCGAGCAGAACCTAAGCCCACTGCCAGCAATAGATCCTTCCCTTTCTACAGAGCAGCAGAAACCAAAGAGGCCAACTGATTGCCTCTTAACTAGAAAATGGCGACTCCCCAAAGGAAAAACAATGCTGTTTTCTGAAGAGTGTGGAAGGGGAGGGCCCTGTGTGCAGACGTTACAGATCCAGGCCCCGGAGGAGCCTGCGCAGCCCTTCCTCCCTCCCTCCTCGCAGGTGCCCCTCTCCCAGTCTGCCATTTCAGGGACATCTTCTACTTTGAAGCTTCTCTGTGGTTCTAGTTCATGCTGGGCCACAAGCAACAGAAACCCTGGTCCAGCTAATTCATCCTCTGGGAAGACTGAGGACCACAACATCGTCATAGTGATCTTGTGATGGAGAGGGACCCAGAGTTCACATCTTCAGTGAGGCTGGAGTTGGTGCTTGGACACGTTCTTGTTCTTGGAAGTCCTTCGCTTTCCGTCTTAGCGAACTACTGATTCCCAAGATCCCACGGGTGATGGAATGATCCAGACGCCTTCTGACCATATTCACCTCACTCTGCTTCAAATCCTCCACAAGCCAGTTCAAGGCTCACTCACTGTAAGGGGAGGAATAGATGGGGAAGGATTTGGGTCTGACTCTTAACTGTGTGAGTGAAGACATTCAATATCATCTTGTGGAGATTCAAGAACAGAGGCTGATGGGCTTAGAGTGGAGATGGGAGCTGATTCTGGATTCAGGATAGGCATGTTAATAACAGATTTCGTCTTTGCACAGCACTTGCTGCAGATGCACACGTTCGGCTGCAGACTCCAGTTACACAAGAGAAATGTTCCTCTTATCCACAGCTGTGCCGCCGACCCCCAATTCAAAGGAGAGGCTCCTTTAATTTTAAACACGGGTTTCCTAGACCCTCACCTTAAGTTCTAGCGAGTGTGAAGGCCTGTAAACTCAAGTCTGCTCTTAACAGACTTACCCTYACTCGCTCAGCTGGGTCCCTTGCTCATGAGTCACTCTGCCCTGGGCCTGACCRTGGTAGTTCTTGTAATTTCATATTCATCATATAAGAAGGAAGAAAAAGAGAAAATGGAGGAGGAGGACAAGGAGGAGGAGGGTGCACGGATAAGTTAGTCTGCCTATTTGTACCCATTTGTAGATTATGATTCAAACAGAAGGTTGACAACTCTTGAGTCTGATGCCCACTTTGGTCATCAGTTGAAGTGAAGGGCAGAGATCATCTCAGCTGGTAGGAGGCAGTTGTGAAGTCCSGCACACTCTTTAAAAAGAGTTCACTGTGGTGAGAGAGAGACACACAGCTACGTGCAGATCAGCATTAATCAATACAGGCTTTGGTGCTATGAGTTGCCCGAGGACCAACTCTTCTTCTTAGAAGCAATATTGTTCCTGGCCGCAGAAGCACTCCTGGGACCCAGGGGTGACTAGATGGTGA
>BDUI01000076.1:0-15396 GCA_002335545.1 Apodemus speciosus
GGCATGCACTCACTGATAAGTGGATGTTAGCCTAGAATCTTGGAACACCAAAGACACAATCCACCTACCAAATGCTGGCCCACAAGAAGGAAAGAGTGGACCCAGGTTCTGGAAAGGTTTAGTGCATCAGTGTATGGGAATACCAGAACAGGGAAGTGGGAAGGGGTGAATAGGGGAACAGGGGGAGGGAAAAAGACATATGGGTCATTGGGTGGGCGGGGGAAACCGGGAAAAGGGAAATGAAATTTAAATAAAGAATATATCCAATTAAAAAAAAAGAAAAGAAAAAAATTTTCACTGGAAAAAAAAACTACAAATCAATTAGATTATACTAACTGAAGGCAAAAGTTGGAGCTTCCTCCAGGGTCTGAATTTCCATTTCCCAACAACTTGACAGGACTGGTCCAACTTCATTTTCTTTCTGTGAAATGGGTAGAAGCAGCGGTGATAGCATGTTCTTTTTAATCCCCTTCAAGTCTGGCTGCTATTCTTCAAGCACAGCATGTTAGCTAATTTATTATAGATACTTGGCAGTGAATGCACAGTACAGTAATATGCATGAGACAACCTGTTTGTCAATACACAGTTCTATTGCTACATCTGTCTCTTACAAATCAAATGAGATATTTTCAGCACTTGAATGTTGTATGTGTAATCCCATTCACCCACCATACCACCTCTTGTCTACAATGCAGAAAAGTTAGAGTCAAGAAGGTATCTGTCACTGGTGACACTAGATTTCCTCTCCTATAGCACAGAATATTGCTTCCTTTTTAGGCTCCTCTCTTGTCTTTCAACAATTACCTATCAGAAGATCAGTCTAAACATATTTACATGCCATAGCTTAGAGTTGTTGCTAATTGTTTTTAATATGATGAACATTGTTTGGGCTTTAGAAATGGACATTGAGGCTAGTGAATTATCACTTTACAGCTATTTTCTTCTAGATGTCATAGTAGGAAATAAAATAAAGCTCTCATTTTATTAGCTATGTTATTCTTGAGATTGAGACAGGAAGAGCAGAAAAAGAAGGGATGGGAAATGTATCCATGGGTATATCCCCATCTTCACTGGACCTTCCCCTCAAGATTTTGGGGGTTCCTTTGGAAGTTCTATAGGAGATACTGTTTCTGAAAAGTCTGACAGGGAGAGAGAAGCAGATACATTTATCTTCTTCCAGCTGCAATTAGAAAAAGATCACCTCATAATACATCAACTGTGACAGTTTAGATTTCACCACTGGGCTCTTATAGCAGCTATGAGGATGATAGACCTCAAAAACAGCAGAGCAAGCAGAGTATCTGGCACACTGCATGGAGTGCACTCTTGGGTGGAAGAAGGTCAGAGAGGCTTGACACCTAACCGTGCAGAGTCTGCAGCTCTCAAGCCTTGCTGGACAAGCTAAGGCACCGCCCTATCTCAAAGTCAGCAGGAAGACTTCATATGGGATGCGAGAGATGCAGCACAACGAGTGAGACAACATGCTCAGGTCTTGCTTGAGAATGTCATGATGACCCATGAGCAGCAACTCAATAGAGCTGTCTGGACAGCCTGGTGGAGGATCAAGAAAGCAGGTCTCCTACTATGAGGTCATCAGCATCTGAAACTCAAGATTAATGGTTTATTTTAATGTAGTGGGTACCAGGCAATCCTCTGCAGCGCCATCAGGATCATACTATAGAGAAGAAAGTCACACTCAAAAATCTAAGTAATATACAAAAATTGGCTTCTACCAGTGCCTCTGCAGAGTTTCATAGTTTAGCGCAATACCGAGGAAAAGGAACCAGAGAATCCCGAGAGACAGTCTACAAAATGCTTGACCAGTATTTACTCCTTAAAAATGTAAAAGTTATCACCCACCCCCCAAAAACAAACAAAACAAATAGAACAAAGCATGAGGAACTGTCAGCCAACAGAATGCCAAGGAAATGAGCTAACTTAGGTCTATAATGCATCCTAAGTGGAATTCTTGCACAGAAAGAAGACACTGGGTATATTGGTTTCAGCGAGTGAATTAATACTGATATATGATAACTCAAGTTCAGACTATTTCTTTAGTTTTTAAAGTAAAATTCTCTCTAACAAAACAAGACAAAAAAATCATCATCATCAACAACAGGAAAAAAAAAATCCCAGTAAGACACCACCACCACCACCAATAACAAAAAGCATACAGAACTCCATGAAGTCTGTTGTTCATTGGCCAATTACTCCTAGGCATGAGATCAAGGGGAGAGAGAGAGAGAGAGAGAGAGAGAGAGAGAGAGAGAGAGAGAGAGATCCGGGGATGGTGAGGGAAGGGATGGAGACAGAGAAGTTACGTGCACGGTGGTATGGGTAGGGAGATAAGGAGGATCTGGCAGGAGTGGGGGGAAGGGAAATATAAAAGTATAATACACAAAACTTAAATAAGTAAACGTTTTTAAAGTGATAAAAGTTAAGTCTTAAAAAAACACTGGCTAATTCAAATCATTTATTCATCACAAATTCCTTACAAGAATACAAATTATTTTGATCCTATTACCCCCCTACTATCTCCTCCAACTCATCTCAGGGACCACCAAACTGTCTCCTTCCCAAATTCTTTATGTTCTTTTTTTTAAAAAAAATATTAAAAACTATTTAAAGGTCTACTGAGATCAGTTGAGCATCTCTTGTTGCTCAACAAGAGTGTTGAACACATTCTTGACATGTGTTATGTCAAGAAGACACAGCCCAGGTCTCCTCTCATTCTGCAGCTCTTACATTCTTTATGCACCTGTCTTCCACAAGGTCCCCCTTGTCTCTGCTGAGAGAAGGTTGATACAGAGCACTCAAGGAGTACAGCATCATCCCAATCACTTCCCATATCAGACCCACCCACTGACTGCTGGATGATCTTGGCAACGTTTCATGAGAATCTGCTGTGTTCCTACCTCAGATGGTTCTCACCAGAGCTCAATTGAATTCATCAGCATAAAGCATTTGAATTTTATGGCTTAAGTTTAATGAATTAATTTTATGAATTAAGTGTTCAGGAAATGCTAGCTCAAATGTAGCCGGCCCCCAGATCCCAGTACATCCCAGACCCTCTCACAACTGACTCCATGATGGAAGCACCACCCAGGCCTTGGAACGCTGTCATAGGTGGTTCCACCTGCCCACATGACAATGAAGAGCTAATCTCTCTAAGTCATTAGTTCTGAGAAAGTCCCTAAAAGTACCAACCTTGCTTTTCGGCTTTTGTTGTCCGGCTCCTGGCTGACTGTTCTTTCCTATCTGAGGTGGGTCAACCAAGAATGTAGTTTTTGGTCTTAAATCCTAATTCTGAGAAATGCTCAGTTCTGCACTTGGGTTTCAAGCACCCAGTGTAGTCTATGGGCTGCTATTAAAGATTTTCTTTTGTCTAGAATCCATGTCCAAGTGCGGTTTTATTTTTTTTTTTTTTGGTGGATACCTCACAATATTAATATGGTTTTTAAGATTTCTCATTTATTTTGTATTTGCCAGCTGCAAGTAGCAAAGAAGTCAGACAAATTTGCAAAGTATAACAGTAAGTATCTCTAGTGTGTCACAGTGAACACACTGTTTTCCTTTTTATACATTTTTTTCCTTTTATGGAGACAGCTTCTTTCTATGTATCCCAAGCTGAATTTGCTCAAGATTTTCCTGCCTCAGCCTCCTAACTGCTGGTATTATAGGACTGAGTTACATTATGAACAATATATATATATACACATATATATAAAATATAAGTATATATGTGTATATAATATATATAAATTTTATATGATATCATTATTATTTTATTTTATTTTTATTTTTTAATATCATTATTTTAATAGAAGAAAAGTGCATTTTATCTTTGGAAACACAAGGAACATAAATGTCCTTATTGTTATTGTTCCGTCTTTAAGCCATCCAATTTCATCTCTCTTCTCCCTTCTATATACACAGGCAGGTGCATACATATGAAGACAAATACACACTAACCGTACTACCAACATGAATGAACATAGAAAACCACACACGCTGGAGTAAAATCTTAAGATTTTTCAAGTAAAAGTATGGAACATTCAGGAAAATTGGAATTTCACTAAACAAAAAGCATTCACTTAACCTTGCCCTAAATATCTTGGAAAATAAGCGGTTGGCTTCAAATTTGGACACTATAGTTAGTGAGACTGACTATGATAAGCATTGCAAGGAACTAGTACTAACATGAATGTATCTGAAGTGCAAATCCAATTGGGAATCTTATATTTTATCTGATAAATCTTATCTCTGTTAGTAGTAGATTATTTACCCAAAACTCCTTCCCCTATTTCTAACTTGTTCTATGTATAATGAATATTGATTCATGAAGATTGTTGAGTTTGAGGCCAGCCTAGGATATATAGTAAATTTTGCAATCTCTCTCTCTCTTTCTCTCTCTCTCTCTCTCCTTCTCTCTCTGTGTATGTCATCTCTATCTGACTCTCTCCATGTCTCTGTCTCTCTCTGTCTGTCTCTGTCTCCTTCTGTCTGTCTCTGTCTGTCTGTCTGTCTGTCTGTCACTCATTCTGTTTCTCTGTCACTCACTGTTTCTCTCTGTGTGTCTGTGTGTCTGTGTGTCTGTCTGTCTGTCTGTCTCTCTCACGCACACAGAGTTATATGTATGCCATGTGTGTACCTTCATCAATTTGAAAAGAAATTATATCTATGAATCTGTCATGTGAAATATAAATGTGGACACGAGCAACTCAACACCTCTACACAGAATAAAACTAAATATTCAAACAACCGAACATAACTTTGGTGTGCCTTCTCTAAAGTTTTGCCCTGTCAAATAAACACAAAGCCATACATGCAGGAACAGTTCCTTCTTGTCCATCATACCTTCTTCCCAGCATCATAATTACCAATCACCTCCATTCTTGTGGTCTGTAATATTGTTTTAAGAGATAAGAAAACATAACCGAAACACTACACTGTGGAGGTAAAGCAAATATGTCTGAATCAGAGTGACAAATCCTGTTCTTCTCGTCCCCTGGGTCTGGGCTGCCTCCCTGAGCACTACATGAGTCAGGAGTCACAAGCCTCCTTCAGCTTGACTAAAACACCATTGACAGCTTTTGGGCAAATTCTCTGATATGGGTTATTATACTGACAAATGACACTCATGAAGATGTTCTCTTTCTCTGGGGCGCAAGTTACCTTGGGATAACACCTCCTTTTCTTTTCTTTTTGCTTCTCTATTTACAATTTTGGTTGGTTTCTTTATAGCTAGGGACTCAGCCTATTTGGGTATCAAGGACTGTGTCTTGTAATTTAGTTTTTCTGTCCATACTATTTGGTTCTACCCCCTCTAAGGTGGTTTGGAACATTACTCTATTTCTCAATTGCTTTTCTTTATGAGAACCTAATCTCTTGTGAGACAAAAGATGGTTAATACTTTCTATTTAGACGCTGCATATCCAGAGAAGCCTCATTTTTTTTTTTTTTTGGCTCAGATGCAATCATCTTTCATGCTTGTGGATTTGGAGAAGTTAGAGATAATGACAGTCTCTGATACTCCACAATCCTTGCTCAAATCATGGAGAACAGACTTGTAGAAAACCACTAAAGAGAAGAACGTCTCTCCCCAAACTAGAAACTAAAATGACCTAATGGGAAAATCATTTTAACTTAAAATCTTGGTTTTATTGCTTATCATTCATGTAGTGTTGAATTTGCTCATTAGCTTTCCTAATTTTTTTTAAGGAGGCATAACAATACTTGGAGTACTCTGGTATGAATTAATTTTGATATCATGTAATAGATGACACTAATCAATATGTAGTTTTCATCTCAGGAAACCCTCTTGTAATTGAAAATGTAAGATCTAAGTTGCTAATAAAGTATTTTCTTATTTAAATGTATCTTCAATTTTCAGCTGTCTCAAGAATTTGAATATAATCAACCCAATTTCTCAATGAGATGTTGAGGAAGTAATGACATGTCTTTCAGCTATTCTGATAAGACTATATGTCATATGGAATTTCATCACAAGAGAACTGTTGGGAAGTTCTTGAAGAATCTTTCCGTGTTACCTAAGGTCATAATTTTGGAAAAATTCAAAAGTATCAGCCTTATATTTTTTCTTGCCCTTCTCTTTCTTGTAACCAACTGATGACTGTAGTGCTTATCTCATATTAGAATTTTAAAAACACATTTACTTTGTACATGGCTTTGTAAACTTGATATTAGGCACAATTGGTTTTAATAGTGAATGATAAAGGGTAGTTAATTGGAAAAGGAAAAAAAACCTCATTGAGTGGTAGAATAAGATCTTTAATTGATATTCTTTACTTACCTTAAATATCTGTATTAGAAATATCTAGACTTATAATGATGTAAAATGATGAACTACAATTTAACATCCATCCTTAGATTCACATAGTTCAGTCAGAGGTGCCTATCTTAGGTCGCAGACAGAGTAAGGTAATAAAAAAAAAGAAAAAAACCACGAGTGGCTAGAAGATCTAGTACATCCAAATTCTCCAGGAAATTCAGTTCAGATTGCCAAAATGCACAGTGTTGTGAGAAATAAAAGATCATAGGGTATATGTAATAAGATGCTTTTTAAAATACCATTAATATATCTTTTGTTTTTGTATTCTTTAATGGATCAACAACCCCATATCATGCTAAGTAAAGTTATTGAGGTAGGATTTTTCAGCGAAAAATTTGTAAGAGAAATAATAGAAATGTTAATGATTTATTTATTATTTTTGTAAGAGTATATGTGTGTGAATGTGTGTGAATGTTTGTGTGCTCGAGTGTGTGTGCATACATTTGAATGAACATTTGTATATGTGCGTGCATGTGTGTGTGTAGGTATATGTGTGTCTGTGCATATGTGCCCATGTAAGCATGCACACTTGTGCTTGTGCATGTGTGTGCATACAGTGCCAACAGAAGCCAGAAGAGAGTTCTTTCTTCTGTGTAGATACCTTTTTTGATCCCACCTACACAGGCCTTTTTTTAGACTGCCTCATATGGATAGCTACTGATATCAGCACCATGTAATTAATGCATTTTAGAGTGAGTTGTGTGCAAGGTGGCAGGAAGGAAACACATAATCAAGGAAGGGAAAGGTCCAGCTTAACAAACATTCATGTCACTTCTTAAAACTTAGAAATCTGAGAAGAGAGTCTGTTCTTCTTTTGGCAGAATTTGCAGCTGTCTTCTCTCAGACCCAAGATCAACTGTTATGGATTGGCTGAAGATTCTTCACACTCTTCTCATGGCCAGTGGATAAGGAAAGTGCAGTTTCCTGAGACTGGCTAAGGTGATGGAGAAGTAATTGTGAAATTGCTAGAGAAGACAATTTCTTATTACACTCGTGACAATAGGTATAAGAGGCCATTAGAAACACAAGTGTAAATGTTGAGTGAGATTTTGATATACCAGCCTAAAGCTCAGGGAGACGTCAGGAATGAAAACATCTTTGACAATCATGAACACATAGATAACATTTTAAACAAAGGAAGTGGGTTAGAATAAATGTGATAAAGAAGATACATGAACACAAAACTCAAAAGAATTTGAAAGATTTCTTAGGTGAACAGAGGTGGAGGATCGGGAAAGGACTTAGAGGTGTTGGGTCATAATGAAAAATTTAAGGTGTTTCATGACTCATGTCTTTCATCTGCCAAGTACTAGTTAAATCATCACCACAAAAGCTACACAGATAACATAATAGACCATAGCTTAAGATTATCTTCACTGATAATGGTCAACACTTTAAAGCCAAGGCCTACTTATAATTTTCCTCTTGGGATTTTTGTTCAATGTCCTTTTGAACTTGATGCAGGATCAAATACTGAAGGTGCATCTAACACTTTAATTTATGTCAAGCAAATATCCGCTCATGATTTTAGATTGTTGGTTCCCATCCTGCTGGTCTGTTTTGTGCCACAGACTGATTTATTCATAAAAAAGAAATTTATACCTCATTGTTATAGATATATGTCTGAAAGCAAAGAGTATGGCTGTTGGTAGATTTTCTATGCCCCAGTGGATGGCTCCACTCCTATGCATGCGTGGACACCACTAATTGAACTTAGTGAGTTGCTAAAGAATAAATAAGATATGGTTAGGGAGGGGCCGTAGTGGGATGATATGAGGGGAGTTAGGGAAGATGGGGAAAGATTCTATCAAATTTCATTATATATAGGTATTAAATTCTCACCAGTAAAGAAAATGACAAAATGTAGCCCAAATCAAGGTGTTACCTCTGATGAAGACTTCTTGCCAATTCTTTTTTGGAGTATAAAAGTATATGAATGAGAACACAAGTATTTACAGAAATAAAGATACTTACTCCATCTTTGATCAGTTTTTGCTTTTGATGAGTTTAGGGACTGGACAAATTATATTAGCAATACATAAAAAGAGTACAATGTTTCCTATCTATATTTTGAAAGTTGTAAATCCTGTTGGGTTATTTGCTATTCTGGAGCCATCTGGCAAAGAGCCATATATAATGACAGTGGTACTTACAGGCTGGTAAATGGATGTCTCAATTGAGCAGCTGTAGCCTGCACTTACGATTGGCTAAGGAAAGATGACGTGACTTGGTTTCCAGGCAAGAGCCCTTCTGACTGACTCTGTAGTCCATGGCTGAGTCAGAGGTAAAGGGTTAAGTCTAAGAACGGGAGGGTATGTTTATGTCTTTGTTTTGGATCTCCGAGAAAAGATTCCAGTGTCATTTTCAACAACTGCAAACTGAAGAAGCACATGCTATGTGAGGAAGGAACAATTTCAAGGTAATAAGCCAAAAGGTATGGGAAGCCGTACAGGGATTAGTACTATGCTACCATTTGCTTGTGTTTTCTCTCTTCTGCTTCATGTTAGCTTCTTAGGGCCATGATTCTAGAAATTCTTAGGATTTCCTTAAAATGTTGAAAAATTTCTCTGCTCAAACATTAATGAATACTTTTATGCTTTAATTTATTGTTAACAAATTTGTGATCGGTAAATTAAGAAATATCTTGGAAATTATGTAATATCTTCTTTGAAATGTTTAATTCAATGCTTCTCAAACTTGTCCCACATGCTTCTGAGGAGCCCTGAGACTCTTCATGGGTTGCCGAAGTCAAAACTATCTTACAGAAACAAAAAATGCCAGTCTCTATTTTTTACTGTATTAGCAAACCCCATATTTAATATGTGTAAGAACCAGTCCAGGAACATTAAACAAATATACAAACAAACAAACAAAAAGAAACAAAACCAGCTTCCCAGAGGACTGACTGCTACTCACAAAGCAGTACAGGTTTTCATTTACTGATACTGACCACAGGTTTAGATATTGACAAATGGCATGGGTGACAAAATGAGAAGCACATGGGGCTGCTTCTGTATATACTGAAGTACAATGAGTGTGCAAAGAAAGATGTGGTGCAGACATTCGGGCTTACATTTATATAAAACAATTTGTTAAACGTCGGGTAAGCTTCTCACTTTGGTGAGTGATAAAACTCAAACTCTGAAGTTAAAAATAAGAAAATCTAAAGCTTGTAAATTTGACCGTTCCTTGACTTAGAATTTTATAGAATGAATTTGGTGCTGATGTCAAAGAATAGTTTTTTCTTTTTGTTTTCAAATAATAGTTTTTATATGATGAAATATGTCACTATTTAGACCTGCTTGCATCCCTATGTGAACATTATAAAAACAGGCACAATACAAGAACCAACCAGATATGTAGAACCAGCGAGTTTTAGTATAACACAGCCAGGCATCACATTTTGTGCTACTAATAACTGTTAAGAAATGAAGACCTTTCAAAGTTTAGGGAGAACCAAAGCATGCCCAATTAGTTTGAAAATGGAATCCATTAGTTTTTGGGAAAACTTAACTTTAAAAGATGAAAGAGACACTTTTTAAACTGTTTCTTAGTATGACCTTGAACAAATTAATTGGTACCATGACTTGTTTAAATTCCTAATATAGTAAATGTTGTTGATTCCTAATATAGTAAATAATTCAGTGAATTTCAGTAGTACAAACAGGCCTTAACATCAAAGTACGTGAAAAAAAATTAGGCTTAATTTTTTACAAAACAAAAGTCAGGCACAAAAGAACCATGTAATGGTAGGGTGTTGATATATTACTCTTACAGCTAGAATCAAAATATATACAAGCCCACAGAAGTGCTACTGTTCTTTTTCACCAGTGACTCAACCCATCTGGTAGTCAGCATTCTGATGATGCATTGGATGGCTATGTGGGGCAGAGGGTTCAAAGGCTGTAGTGCTGTGTGTGTGCCAGGGTTTTAACTGTAATGAACTCTGAGGCACCAACCAGAAGCCCTTTACATTTTAGTAATTTCCACAGTTGTGCTGAAAATCTGTAACAATATATACTCTCAAGGGAGAAGAATTATTTTGACCCTTATGACAGCCTTTTATAGATCAGTTTGTCACGGAAATATAATGATTTTAGTATAGAAAAGAATATCAGGAATGATGTCATCTGAACCTCCTCATCACAAAGATGGAATAAGTGATTTCATTCTGCTAATTCAGAGCTGTGCTGAGTTTCCTCAGTAAAAGCTCTCTCAACTATATTTTCCCTTAGAATCTGTTGTTGTACACACATGGTGATATACATTCTTTAACCTTGAGGACAAATATTGAAGGGCTATTTATAGCAATTACATAAACCTGAACAACAATTATGGAAACTGCCTACTTTTTCAGCACTCCAGGGGTGGGGGGTATTTCATTAAATCAATGGTTTTAAGCTGTAAATTAGAAACTGGCAAATATGATGTTGAAAGTCAAGTTTGGAAGCTTAGTTTAGATTTCCATTATTTTACTACCCTCATTGATAGATATATACATGCATGAACATCTATCTATCTATCTATCTATCTATCTATCTATCTATCTATCTATCTATCTATTTCTATATATGTGAGTAACTATATCTATATGCACATGTTTGTGTATGTGTATATATATACATACATGTATATAATGTACATGTATAATGTATAATCTCTTCTTTATCTCTCAGCATATACATTACTTACACATGTATTTGTAAGGATTTTTTTAGGTAATAATGCGATTTCATCTAGTGATTCTGAGGGATTACAGATAAAAAGTAGTTGAATACTTTGATCTGAGAACATTCTGAATTTCTTTTAACTTTCTTTCTTTTCTTAGATTATTTTCTATCCATTTTTTCTTTTTAGTATTTTCACACTACTCACCTTCTTTCCACTCTTAAAGCTAATATGAACTTTTACAATAAAATATTATATTGTTTAAATTATTAAATATTGCCCCTTACACATATAAAATATTATTTAAGGTTGCATTAATATGCCCCCTTTGTAACATTTATTATAAAAAAGGAACTACTTGTAAAATGATTAAATTTGGTATGTTTTATTAAGTAACCTTGAAATGTTAAACCAGCATGTCAGTTTCTCATAATCAAATGTCCATGTGGAAAATCACATTTCCTGCTAATAGCATTTTTTCTCATCAGTTCTTTAGTCGCTGAATGTCTTTTTATGCTGTCTTGCCATAGCATCTTAGCATCATTAAGACAAACTAATTATTAAAAGTTAAAGTCTCAATTAACACTAGCTATGAAGAAGAAGTAAATATATCCAGCTGTGATCATTCCATACAGTCCCTATGGAAATAAGTTTAGGTTCATTTCACTTTACATGGACTATTTGTATGATTATGCAGAACCAAGACCAGGAACTCACCATTGTCAAACCATTGCCTAAGGTTAGGTGACAAACCTTTAGTTGCTTATAATAACATTCTGGAAATGATAATGACTGCCCATGTCTCCAACTGGTATCTATCCTAAGAAGAAGTGTAGATAAGAGAGAATAATTTGTAATGCTGAAGATGTGTCATTAAATTTAAACCTCTCATCTTGCTGTTAATTGGGCATGTAACTATAGATTTCAAGAGGAAATCCTGACCTGCAGAAGTTGTGTCATTGTTGGTTTCATTCATGAGCTATGAACCCAGAGTGACGCCTCCGGTGACAGGCACCCTGAGGTATGCATAGACAGTGAGAGAGATAACCAAGGAATTACTACATTTACTGAAAATGAAAGAAACAAAACACATGGTTTAAAAAAAGGATAGAGATGAATTAGCTTCAGCGTTCTGTGTGTTTGGAATTGACAATGAAAGTGGCCAGAACTGAATGAGAGCCGTCAATGCTCTGTAGATAGAGTAAGAATCAAGGAGAACTTGAGAGATGGTATTCAGGGCAGTGCCAGACTTTGGGATAGGAAACGCAGAAGGACAAAGATGGCTATCATTGAGTGATGTCCGTCCTCAAGCTGCCTATTAGCTTCTGCATTCTATTATCCCTGTCGCCCATGTCTCCTGTATCAAAGGACATAAATCAAAGCCCTCTGTTTCTGCCCTCACCCAGGAGTCTAGTTGATTTCTGATTTGAATTAAAACTTGTTGACAATAGCCTATGGCAACTACTTAGTTCACCCTACAAATCTTTCTGTGATTAAACACCACATCGGTGCAATATTTTTCATAATCAGTGTTACAAACTATTAATATAAAATATGACTGTTCACTTGCCATCAAGTCGGATGACTTCCTGGGACTCACATAATGGGAGGAGAGAAGTGACTCCTATTAGCTGTCCTCTGACTTCCTTAGACATGTGTACGCACATGTACACACAAATAAGGTGATATGAATCTTCGTTTTTTATAAAATTGTTCTAAGATATTTCAGAATCCTCACAGGAACCAGAAAAGTCCCACTTTCTACAAGGATAGTTTTCAAAGCAGTGATGTGGGAAGTAGCATGCTTGTGGGTGTCAATGGAGGAGGCTCCAGCAGGGAGGAATATTTTATTGATGATGTTGCTTAGCACCGCTGGTGCGTAGTGATATTACCACACTGACTTTAAGTTTTTCCTTATTTTTTCAATTCTTCAAAGGTTGTATGCACTCTCATTTCCTTTATGTAGAACAGGGTGTTTCTATCCCACATGGTACTAATCTTGATGTTCCAGGGCTTTATAGCAACGATAGATATCCCATGGTATTTCACACCAGAGTTGATTTCTTTGATTAAGTCTGAATAGTTAGATAAGCCACTACAAAAACCTCAGTAGGCTAGTGATAAAACAGTGCATGCCTTTCAAAGACAGGAATAGCCTGACTCAAGTCTAATTTATCATCTGATTCCTGGGTTCCCCAGTAAAGAATAATAAATACTGAAAGATTTCTGGAGAGGTAGCAATTTAATGTAATTTATGGAGCGTTATGTTTTTGTTTCCTAGGTCAGAGTAAAAAGTGAAGGGGCAGATACTTCTCCCACCCCTAGACCTTACATACAGGGTAAATATGAACTACACTGGGAAGCAGAATAGGAGTAACTCAGCTGCTTACTGTTAAAGGACTTCCTGCTCTGGGCTTAAAATGTATACGAGATGAAAGGCAAAAAAAGTCAAAGCTCTAGTTTCTGTTCTTTGAGGTTTTAAAGGATGTTAAAGAGACAGACCCAGAACACCAGAAGATGATGTCAGTGACAGAAATCTGAATCTCATTAAGGCCCACATTCTATGTCATTTTTATAAATAATAGAAAAGTCAACTAGAAGAGAGGATTAGAGTTGTGGAGGAATTTATTACCATGGCTAAATGACTGCTGAGGCAGCAATGATTATTGAGTTATTGTGTTTTATATTCCAAATGGTCTAAATTCATTATTTAATTTGCTACTCAAACTATTCCTAGGACAGATGATACTTTCATCCTTATATGGGTGAAAAACTAAAGCACAGGCATAACAAGTGTTTTAAGGGATGTAAGGACATTATTGGCAGAACAAGGATTTGAGTCAAAGTGTATGTGTGTAACCAACAACTTCGCTTAAGCTGTTACCTAAGCTGTTGAAGGTTTAAGTAAAAAGTGGTGGTTAAGTTGGGTTTATTACAGAGTCATATTTAAATGAGACAAAATGAGAGGACACCTCAACCAGATAAAAACTGATAACAGGAGGAGAGAATTACAGTATTAAAATGTGATCACACCCTTTAAGCATGACAAAGTATTGTAAGACTTGAAAGTCCATGATATATATGGAAAGTGACTTGGGAAGAATTTGCTTCTCAGAGGACTTTGAATTGTATTCAGGCACGTATTGGTTGGATTATTGTTGTGACAAACTACTTGACAGAAAAAAATGTAAGGGAAAAATTTCCTTTAGATCATGTCATTAATGAAAGATGTAATACTCTGTCAGATCATGGGTAACTGGTTTCAGATTAGCATGGATTGTATTGATAAGAGAAAAGAACACTGGTCGTAAAGTTGTGTGAGGAAACTGTTCTAAAATTATAAACTAGTCTGGAAAGAAAGAGACTACATGCACACAACAACAATATGAAAAAATGATTATGAACTTCTTGGCTGCAATGTAAAGAGTGAAATTGAACTGTGAATCAAGCATGCTGTACAAATTTTGAAAGCAGCCAATTGAAACTAAGCATAGTGACTGACTAAGAGGGAAAAGCAAAGAGAGCCAAGACTATATTCTCTAATAGCATCATAACAACATATTTAATGTGTTCACCTTTGTACAATGCCAGGCACAGTGCCAGGTATAATAGAGGATTAAAATTTATTTAAAATACAGTTGAACAAGACTCTGGAAAGATAATGAAACAAAGACCATTAGTGGGTGTTTACAAGACTCCAATTACAGGTGAGTGGAAATATAAATTTTGGAATTGCCTGAACAGAAGAATATTCTACAAAGTCCTGAGAATGTATTCAGTTATGAATGAAAAGTTGCTTGGAAAAGAAATACCCAGAGGCCCTAATGTAGAGATCTCTATCCTGAGGGCTTGAAGACGTGATAGAAAAATCAGGGATTCCAAGAGAGTTTGTGAATTCCCAGTCTTTGAGACATGAAAGGATTGCATCAAAATGCATTAAAGTTGTTTGCCAACTACAAATTTTAAGTAAGTACATGCTATCCATTGTGGACAGGAGTGTTTCTGCATTTTTAAAGCAGAACACACAAAAGTAGCTGGGAGGAAGAATTAGAAAGAATTCTAGATTGAAATCAACTATTTCCATTTATGCTTCTTTTCTTTTTTTAAATAGTTAACCAATTGTATTTATGTATATTAAACTCACAATTACATGATGTCAATTTATAATGATAAAAGTCTTTTCCCAATCTTCTTTTTCCTTTCTTTCTTTTTTTCCTATTTTTTTTGTTTACATTCCAAATGCTTTCCCCTTTCCCAGTTCTCCCCTCACCATATGTCCATAAGTCCTCTTCCCTCCGCCCATTCCCCAATCGCCTCCTCCCATTTCTCTGTTCTGGTACTCCCCTACAATACTGGATCAAGTCTTTTCAGGACCA